>PVKC010014569.1:0-22065 GCA_004027635.1 Crocidura indochinensis | reverse complement strand
TAGGAGGAAGTAAATACATAAAATTTTTTTTATTGAAGTAACATTGGTTTATAACATTATACCAGTTTCAGGTGGGTGCCCAAGTGGTCTCAGGTACATTGGTGGTGGTAAAAATGATAGAACTAAATATCCAAGTCAAAAGCAACAATCAAGAAACCCAGATTCTAACAATTTTTTTTGGTTTTGGGGGTCTCAGAAATCGCTCCTGGCGATTTTGATCTGGGGACCATATCACGTGCTGGGAATCGAACCACCATCTGTCCTGGGTTCTCCGCGTGCAAAGCAAATGCCCTAGCACTGTGCTATCTCTCCGGCCCAACTTTAAGAATCTTAACTTAAAATGCGCCTGTTATACTGGCAGGTAGGGGTGGGAGTGGGGGAGGGGGACAGGAATGGTGGTGGTATGGGATGAACTTGGGAAGCGTTGGTGGAGGGAATTTTACACTGGTGAGATTGGCCCTGATCCATTATATATCTGAAACCCAACTATGAAGGACTTCATAAATCACAATGGTTTCAATAAAATAAAATACAAAATAAAAGAATATGTTTTCAGCTAAAACACCAGAACCAGATACTTAGTATCTCTTTTTTTTGAACCCTATTTAATATTACTGAAAAATACTGGTATTCCAGACATTCCACAAAGAATTGTTTTGTTTTAATCTAAGACTTTTCTGTAATTTTCTTTATGTATTTAGGCTTTCATAAAAAAAATGTTAACTGTCACACAAAACCTTTACTAAAGTACCAAATAAAGTTTTTATTTCTGCTTTTCAAAAAAAATTATAATAAGCCTCAATGTCTTCGTTGTCTAGTTTATAACACCCTTCAACTGATCCTTTCTCTATATTAAAGGATCTCTCTGCAATGTCAGCATGATAGTACAGCAGGTTGGGAGCTTGTCTCGCATTGCTTTGCATGCAGCCAGCCCAGGTTTATCCCTCTCATCCCATATGGTCTCCTAAGCAACACCAGGAGTAATTCCTTAGTAGAAATCCAGGAGTTACCCCCTGAGCATCTTTGGGTGTGACCCCAAAACAAAACAAAGAATTCAACTTGTTAAGGTTCCATTTTCCTTCCAGTGTCTCCTGGTCTGAACCCCAGTAGGGATGCTTCTCAAAGCTGATCTCTCATCTGACCCCAAGTTGGCAGCAAAGTTCGGGAAGTTTTTTTATGGGAAAAGAGAGTGATGCAAGGATATCTTTCCTCACAGAAGATAGTTCTAATTTGTACACGTTTCCAGTGAGTTTGATTGCAATGGCCTCACTCTGTTCCCGCACAGAAAAGAAGCATGCCAAAAGCCTGAAAGAAATAAATTGTTACAATTTGCATGTTAGTTGGCTTCCAGTAAACTTGGCTCCTGAGTCTTTTAAATGTCAAGAATTTTAGCATTAAAACACTTAGATTTCAACACTTTCAACGGTAATGTTTTTGTTTTGTATTTTAACTAGAATTCTTTGGTTCTTTGGCTGAGTCTTTATATCTTTGAAATACTTAAGAGTCTAATAAGTAAAAAAAAAAAAACTGCAGGGTATATGAAGGTTTGGGACCAAAATAATAGATTGAATATTAATTTTATTCTTGACCTTCAAATTGACATGCTGCCACCTTCATAGACCATTACTCTTCCATGGCTTCCTTTTTCTAAAATTATGAGACATTTAAAAATAGTATTAAAATTATTGGAGAAAATGGACAAGCCTTCTGTGTAAATGTATTTATATGTCCAATTATGTAAATACTGTTTTTAATATCTAATTGCGTACTATATGACTTTAAAGTTTCATACAGTGAAAACAAGTATAATTTGATAATTTGTCAAAACCTAATATTTCCTTTCAGTTAGGGTAAAATTCAAATACTATCTCCATAGTTAATTTTGTTTTTGCTCTTGCTATATAGAACCATGCCTTTCTCCTCTAGTGGAAGATACATTTCACTTCTAGGTGTTCCACTGTTGGACATCCAAACACCACAACTTTATATATAAAAGTTCCTGATCTTGGATCTAACCACAGTTTTATATTTAAAAGGCATTTTGTTTTGTTTTGTTTGTGGGCCACATCTAGTGGGCCTCTTTTATAGATACATTAGTTACTACTGCCTCTGAGTTCAGAAAATGCTCCTGGTAGGCTCAGGGAATCATATGGGATACCAGGAATCAAACCCAGGTAGGCAACATGCAAAGCAAATGTTCTACCTGCTCTACTATCAATCCAGCCCCCAAAAAGGCATTTTTATAAATGAAGAAACGCATCAAAATGCATTAAAATGAGCTATTTCACAATTAAGAATACACACACTTAAATTAGATAACTTTTCCACATATCTCTTGGACAAATACTAAAATTTTTGTATCAGAGAGGTAAAATACTTTCCTTGCATGCAGCTATGTTGACCACAGCCCTGGTTCAAATCCTTGGTACTGCATACAGTTTCCTGATCATTACCAGGGGTCACTTCTAAGCACAAAATATCAGACATGTCCCCTGAGGACTGCCAGGTATGACCCAACATCCCAAATAAAGTGGCATATATAGTTTTCATATTGAACAGGGTATGAAAAACAGATTTTCCTATACCATCAATAAGAAACCATTTTGAAAATAATTTAGCAACACCAAGAGGGAAACTTGACATTGATAGAGGAAAATGCACACTGGTGAAAGTAGTGCCTCAATATTGAACAACATTATTTGCAAAAAAGAAAAAAAACAGCAAAAACAAACTAATATGAACAACCTTCTAGCCACAATGTTTATTTTTTCAACTAACTATAAATCCCTTCATATATGATTTATTTCTTGTCATTGTTTTCCAACACAGAATGTTCTCTCTTAGATGTAAGATGTAAAGAAACATACTAGAGGAATAAAAATGCCAAAAAGCAATAGAAACAAAGGACATGAGAACTGATCTTCAGTCGGAAGCTTGGTGTATGTGTTTGGAGGGTGAAATAAGAGGGAAGGAACATTGTGACAATGGTGGAAAGAAGTGGTCACTTGGGAGAAGAAGCAGGTGCTGAAAGGTGGTATGTATGAAATTGTAGCAGTAACTGTACTGTAAGTGATGGTTCTTGAAATTTTTTAATGTGTCTATAAAAGAGGCAAATTGGTGGGTGGAAGGAAACTGAGGACATTGGTGGAGGCAGGCAGACACTGGTAAAAAAGCATTAGTGCTGTAACATTGTATGCCTGTAGTGAAAAACAATGCATTTCTTGGTGATTAAGTTAAAAAATTGAATTTTTCTCTTTGGACATCATAATAATATACAAAGAAATAAGGATAAATTATCAGGTGTTAGAGGGGATTCATGTCTCAAGAAAACTTTTACACTCTTAGTGAGAATGTAAGCTAACACAACAATTTTGCAGAAATATTTTGATATTCTCTTCCAAAGCTGAAGACAGCATATCTTAAGATTTAGCAGTTCTTCCCCCAGAGTCAAGAAAAGCTCTTGGGGCTGGGAAGGTGGCACTAGAGGTAAGGTGACTGCCTTGCAAGCGCTAGCATAGGAGGACCGCGGTTCGATCCCCCGGCGTCCCATATGGTTTCCCCAAGCCAGGAGCAATTTCTGAGCGTATAGCCAGGAGTAGCCCCTGAGGATCAAACGGGTGTGGCCCAAAAATTAAAAAAATTAAAAAAAAAAAAGCACATGTGTTCCAGTTCACATTGTTTGTAAGACCACAGCACACAGAAACAACCCTTATTGTCAATCCACAAGGCAATGGATCAAGAAGCATAGCTGGGAGAATGAATGGATTGTAGGCATGTGAATGATCTCTGGTGTGGAAGAAGAGCAAAAATATTCACAACAAATTCATACCTTACTAGATAAACAAATGGATGAGGCATCTGGTAAAACAGGTAATGACAGAAACTCCTGGTAGTGGTTACCCTGAGGAAAAGGTAGGTAGGTTGAGATCTGTTCAGGAGACTTCAAAGGTAACAATAAATTTGAGTGTTTTTTAGGGGTTTGGTTGTTGGATTTGTTGTTGTTTTTGTTGAAAATAATTTATTTAAGCACCATGATTACAAGCTTTTTCATAATTGGGGTTCAGCCATAAAATATCCACCCCGCCCTTTACCAGTACAACTTTCCTGCCACCAATGTTCCCTATTTCCATCTTCCACCATACCCTGCATGCCTTCAAGACAGGCATTGTATTTTTTCTTACTATCATTGTCATGGTAGTTGTCAGAGTCGCTATTTCTCTAACTGCACTTACTGCTCTTGGTGGTAAGCTTTATATCATGGGCTGGTCCTTTCAGACCTCATCTCTATTGTCTCTGGGTACTATTACTATACTGTCTTTGATTTTTCTTAAATCCCACAGATGAGTGAGACTATTCTCTATGTCTCTCCCTCTGACTTAATTTCACTCAACGTAATATATTCATCCATGTATCGGCAAATTTCTTGGCTTCATGTTTTTCTAACAGCTCTGTAATATTCCATTGTGTATATGTACCACAATTTCTTTAGCCACTCATCTGTTGTCAGGCATCTGAGTTGTTTCCATATTTTAGCTATTGTAAATAACGCTGCTATAAACGTAAGAGTACGGAACGTATTATAATGTGTTTGTGTGTGATCTTGGGGTATATCCCTAGGAGTGGTATTGCTGGATCATATGGGAGCTCAATGTCCAGGATGTTTGTTTGTTTGTTTGTTTTTAAGACCATGTCTTTCTTGCTCTTGATTAACACTTGATGTTTGTAATTTTTTAAGGAACATGCACATTGTTTTCCAAAAAGGCTGGACTAAATGACATTCCCACCAGCAGTGAATGAGAGTTTCTTTTTCCCCACATCCACACTAGCAGTAATTGTTCTTCTTCATTTTTACTTTACTGTTTTATAGTTATTATTTAATAAAAATTTGAATTAAAAATGTAAGTATACAGGAGTCAGTTATTAACCAACACAGATAATAGAATGGTTATGTTTGTATAAGACTGCCCCAGGCTGGGGATGAAGCTCAGTGGGAGTGTACCTATAAATAGCATACAAAACTCTGCAAGGATTTGTACACAAATTTATGAATCTTTATTATCAACTAAGTTTAATTTGAGTAATTTACTCTCACTGTTTTATTTCTATAGAGGGCCTATATATGCAGTAGAGTCAATATACTATAAACATTAATGTAGTCATATTACCAAAACTATAATACATTTTTAAAATAAAGGGCATATGTCATATTTTATAATGGCAATAATGACATACAATCACTTTATTTTTTGTCCCCCCATTCACAATACAGACCAGGCAAAGGGCCTGGTTTGAGTTATATATGGGGAGCATTTACTGTACCTCCTCTTTCTATACAGTCAGTGTAAAGAACACAGCCTGTGGTAAGCATTGGGAGGCCTTATCTTTTCTTTTCCTTTTTTTGATTTTATACATATAAAAAAAACCTTTCACCAGTGCAACATTCCCATCACCAATATCCCAAGTGTCCAGCTCCCGACATGAGCTCACCACAGGGATTGTTTAGTGCAGCCACAGAAATAATTACACTGAGTACTGTCATAACAAAATGTAACTGTATGAGGGAAATAGAAAGTCTGTCTAGAGTACAGGCCAGTGTGGGGTGGGGAGGAAGGACAGTCACTTTTAAAAGTCCTTTTAAAAAGTCCTTTTATAGTGTTCATTGCAGTGTTATATCTGCATATATAGCATATTACTATATAACATATTATATTATAGAATTATCTTTATCTAAAAATGACTTGTTTTTTTCTCTTAGTTCCTGGAGGCTATCTCTAAACTCTTAGCATATCCTGCCTGATAAGATTATCTCTTGTCCTGAAGCTTTGGGCAAAGTAGATTGTCCATATCAGTAGGACAAATGCCCACAGACATTTATGCTAACCACTAACTGGGGTTAAGGGAGCTTACCCATGAATCACATCTACCAGTTCAACCTCCATAGGTAGTGTTATTTGAAGTCTGCATGCAGACTGTCAACTTTATGATGGTGTTCCAGTGGAAATTTGAGACAGGAAGGTTCAGGTGACTTCCATGGTTGTCAGGACCCACTATATACTGCCATGTGAATTTTTTCTACAGAGCTAAGGTTGCCTACTATTGGGAAAGTATCACAAAAAAATCTTCCTGCCTTAGACTCTCTTTAACTCTGTCCACACTGACTTTAATCTCTTTTTCTCACTATAGTACCAATAATCTTGAGTAGAGTAGTAAGCTATGAAACCTGGCAGTCTTGCTAGCAAATTACTGGGCCTGAACATGATCTTGGGAGGTCCCAAACTTGTAGTTAGAATCAGAAATGAGGATAGTCTTGGGAAATTTCAAATTTTGCATTCATCAATAATAGTCAGAATAATGGCAAGACAAACAAATTCTTGGAAGCTACCTAAATAACCATCAATAAACAAGCAAATTAATTCTGATATACCCGCACATTAGAATACTTTTACCAACAAAATCTAGGATTTTATTCATTTATTATTTTGGCCACACTTGAAGGTGTCCCAGACTTACTCCTGTTTCTATAATCAGGAATCATTTATGGCATGATTCAAGGGCACATATGGAAATCAAACCCCAGGTTGTCCATGTACAAGGCAAATGACCTACCTGTTATACTATCTCTCCAGACCCCTAAAATATTTTTATTGGTATACTAATAAAACAGGAATGAAGATCATTGGATTTTATAATAAATTATGTGGGTGTGTAATTTTCTGGGAGATAAATTACAAAGATTCTTCCCTAAATAGAATTCAATAATAATTTTTTTTTTGGTTTTTGGGTCACACCCGGCAGTGCTCAGGGGTTACTCCTGGCTCCATGCTCAGAAATTGCTCCTGGCAGGCACGGGGGACCATATGGGGCACCGGGATTCTAACCGATGACCTTTTGCATGAAAGGCAAACGCCTTACCTCCATGCTATCTCCCGGGCCCCAATAATAATTTTTTTAAATAGACACTTTTCATCTCAAATTGTTTCTTGAGCTCTCTGTGTCTTGAATAGAACTCTCTTCTTTAGTGGATTTCTCTCCCTCTTATACCAATACATGTCATGTAGATCTACTTGGTTCCATCTGCCTAACCAGAGCACATTAATTTGGACTAGATTCCTGTCTAAATTGTGCCTCTACTCTACTCCACTGCTCACTTGTTGAAGGATGAATCAGTAAGAGTTCATGCTTTATTTTATAGCTGAAGATAGGAAAAATGGGTAGCATCCTTACCATTTGAATGTAGAAACTAATAGTGGCAGGAAAGCTAGGGAAACAAATTGGCAATGAGAGGAGTTCCTCAAAAAGACACAGAGTGAAGGGAAATACAATCATGCTTTTTGTTTTGTTTTTTTGATTTTGGCTCTGCACTCAGAAGTCACTCCTGGCAGTATCGGGGTGGGGTGGGGTGGGGTGGTTGCCATATGGGATGCTGGGATTCAAGTAAGGTTCCATCCTGCATTGGCTGAGTGCAAGGCAAATCCATTATCGCTGTGCTATTGCTTCAGTCCCACAATCATGGTTTTGTTTAAGACTAAGCCCACTCTCCAGAGAGAATATAACACACAATATTATATAACGATCTCTAATTATATTGTCTCCCTTTTGCCAGTTGGTTAAATGACCCTCCAATGATCTGTATTACCCCTAATATCGTTCCAATATATCTCTGTGGTTTAGGATTTTATTGAAATTAAGTTTATTGCATTTAAGGGGATTAATTCATAAATATATTGGCCACCTGAGCACTGGCCTATAGAACTTTGATTTTGCTAAGTGGGAGTTTGGGGAATTGAGAGGGAACCAAGAGACAATGAGACTTTGGTGATAGGAGTGGTAAAGCAACATTATATTCCTGAAACAGTGTTAACAGCATTATAATCATAAGCCCCAAGTACAAATAGATATATTGCCAGTATCTTTAAGCTCTCTATTTCTCACATAGATGCATTTATATATTTCCCCTCTTAATCTTTTCAATCTAGCCACTTCTCTTCATCTTCACTCTCACTACCGTAATCCTCTCCTAATCCTCTTCTCCCCCTATTATTGCAACAGACTCTTAACTACATATTTACTCATAAGCTGCTTATTCGATGGCTAGTTTAAGTATTATACAAAGTGCCCACTGTAAGCCAAATACTTTTACAGATGCTAAAAGATAAGCAGTGAATCAAACGGGGTCTCTAACTCCATGAGAGCTCTCCTGAATAGTGAATAGACAAGAGCAATATAAAATGGCCAGCAAAGACACTGAGATATTATTTTATGCATTTGACATATAATGTTCAATGTCTAAATATTATGAAGACTGCATGGTCCAATGCTGCCACATGATTCCGAGACATGAGTCATGTCTCCCAGTATCCAGACTGTTGGCTATTCTTCTCCCCTTTATGTCACATCTGATTGTCAGAGGCCATTTTTAAATTTATGCTCATAATACCCCTTGGCAGTGCTTTGAGAATCATGTGCAGTGCAGGAATTTGAACCTGAGTCAGTTGCAAGCAAGACAAATGCCATTGCCTCCGCACTATCACCCTGCCTCTATTCTATGACACATTTTAGCCAATGTGACATGAATTAATAAATATGGTTCAAATAGGAGCTTTTGTTAGGGTCCAAAATGACCACCCTAGTTGGCACTAAAAGTCAGAGACCATCTCCAATAATGCAAGATGCAAAAGGGAGCTTATTTGACAATTCGAGGTCCAAATCCAACCAAGGGAGTCTTGAAAAGGACCCTGAGTTAAATTGTTAAACAGTATATGTAGAGCTTACAGGCTTTACAGGCTTCAATAACTCAAGCATTCCATTGGTTAATACAATAATGCAAGCATTTCATCCACTTAAACAGAAATCACATCAAAAATCACATCATGTGTAGGGTGGATGTCCCAACTTATTCCTGACTCAACTTTGTGTCAGGGGGTCCTTGTCTGGTGGAACATCTTTATCTGGTAAAACATTTGGACCCGTCTAGCTCCTCTATTTCAGCTCAACAAGAAGGATCCTGCTCTTTTATAGGGTACATTTTGCAATTTGCCTATGGGGAAGTTATAAAGTAGAAAATATTTTACAGTAGCTTTACTGGGGGCTTTGGTTCTTACACTTTAAAGATCTTATGTCCTGAGACTAGCTTCTCTTGCTTCTGAAAAATACCCCAAAGTTCCAGTCCTTTCAGTTGTCCCAAGCTAAGAACCCCTAAGACTCAATGCATATGAATGTGGCCAAGGCAGTCACCAACCCCTCCAGCTCAGGCCAGAAGGACTGGCTAGTAGTCTCAGAATGATTAAAAGCAAAAACCAAACACATCTGTAATTATAAACAATCAAATTCTGGAACTTTTTTTAAAACATGGCCAAACGTGATAGAGCATTACTATAGAAAGAAGCATTGTGTAGCTGTTGCTGCACTGGGCTCATCTCTTGGCGATGATGGAACCGTCTGTGTATGGAGGACAGGTCCCAGGTGGTAGGGAGTACAGTGCAAGGCAGGAGCAGTGCTTGGCAAACTGTGAGTATAGCTTGGGTGTCTATTCAAGGATGAGCTCAAAGAGGCTGCAAGGGGAGTCTTACTTTGCTGTTACAAACAATCCTGGGCAAATCCATATTTTACAGGTATTTTGCATTTGTGACAGAATAATCTCCAGGTAAATTCAGATAATTTATTAGCTATGTCAAAAGGTTTGTGCTTTAGTATTTTTGATGGGTGTTTCCAGAGACCTTCCATGAAGGTTATTACAAGTTACCATGCCACCAGCAATATGTAACTGGCAATTATCAACCAGGGTATTATCAGACGCTTTGATCTTCGCCATTTGATATGTAAAAATAAATGGCTTTGAATTGCATGCTCTTATCAGGAGGTTGGCCGATTATTCATACTTCAGAACTCATTAATATTTCTTTTCTGTGAAGTTACTATTTATCTTCTTTGCCCATTTTTTCTACTGACTGAGGTGTCAGTCTTCTTAGTTCTTCACAGTCTAGGAAAATTAGGTTTTTGTCCACCGTTGAGTCCCATTTAGAATGAATTACTGTGACACAATGAAGAACAAATGGGTACAGGCAGACAAGACAGCTGACTATACGGATGCCCTCAATGGAAGAATCTGGTTACTAGGCTCAGGAAAGGGGAGGGAGAGATGGTGACAAGTAGTCAGTGGTCAAATAAAGGGTGATGGCCCATATTTACCCAAGGTTTCCTCTGTATCACACATGATGGTCATGCCTCCTAGAGAACTCTCTATTCTATTTTTCCTAATAGTTCTATGAGGGACACACAATTTTTTCCCATTTACTGAAATGGGTTAAGTGGGTTGACTTTGAAGCCCAGGATATGATTTTTTTTTTGGCGGGTAGAGGGGAGGAGAATTGTTGATATACATGTGGCTTTGCTCAGGCATTACTCCTCTATGTTTAGAGGTCACTCTTGGAGGGAATCGAGGATGATATCAATTGTCAAGGAGTGAATTGAAGTTTGCCTCATGAAAGGCAAACACCTTTTCCTCTGTTCTTTCTCTCTCTGTCCAGATCTCCATGTCCAGGTACCTCCCAATGAGATATGAGCTTTTCAGAGAAACTGCAGACAGTATTTCTTGAGAATACCCCAGATTATGTGACTCTGTTATGTTTTCTCAGAGGACTCTATTTTTCCCGTTCTGAGATTTATCATACTTGACTATCCAAAAAGGTCCCCTCAACACCAGATTATAAGATTCTCTGCAATGATTTTAAAAGATGAAAAAGATTTGGGCTGAGATATAAAAAACTTACATAGCTCACATACCCTGAGAAAAGGATCTACAAGGCAAAGCCACTTTGCCTCCCCTACCACCCACCAGTCAGATTTCTTTCTTTTCAAGTAGATGTTATGGCTTCTGTTTATTATTCTGAAAAAAATGTTTAGATATACTCAAAGTGACATATTTATGTATTTTTTCTGCAGATGTTTCAAGCAAATGGTAACCTACTATATACATTATTCTACATCTTCTTTCACTTAGTATCTATATGTATATATAGATATATTCTCACACACATATCACTGAATGATATGATTAAGTTCAATGGTCTGTTATAAAGTCACTAAGGTATAAAAAGAGAAACTGCTGCCTAATATGGAACCAATGTTGTTCTTGAAGAACCTGATTCCACTTTACTCTTTTTCCTGTAATGCCACAGTTTCCAAGCACCAGGCCACAACATAAAGTATAGGAGGTTCCTGTATTTAACATTTGGTACATGTATGTGCAACACATTCTGTGCATTATTACATTCCTCAATGCCTCAGCAAAGGATTGGGCACAAAGGATAAGCACTTAACAAAATTATGGAGTTGAATTAACTGACAAGGCAGAAAGTTGATAATGAGAAGTGCTGTGAATATTCAAATACCTATTAAGTACCTGAAAATGCCTTCAACATCTTTATTCAATTGTGACAGGACTTGAAAATTAAAAGCACAATGAGGTCTGTAGAGACGGCAATGCATTTGCCTTGCACATGGCTGATCCAGGCTCCATTCCCAACAGCATATACAGTCTTCCAAGCACCACCAAGAGTGACCCCTGAGCACAAAGCCAGCAGTGATCCCTGAGTACTGCTACATGTGGCCCCAAAGCAAAATCTAAATAAATAAATGAAAGAATAATGAGATATTACTAGTCACCCACCATAATAAGAAAATAAAAGAAACACCTGACAATAATAATTTTTGACAATAATAATATTTGGAGAAAATATGACCTACTAGGAATCTCAAACTCTGTTAGTAAAAATATAAACTGATAACAATCACTTTAGAAAAATAAATATAACCATTAATGCTGAATATATGCACAAGTAATGCCACAACAATTCTACTTCTGGATAGATACATACATACATACATACATACATACATACATACATACAACAAATATAAAGACACACAGAAGTACACAATTGAATTGACTTTACCTAAAGCAAGCCGTGGCCTATTATCATCACCAAGGATATAAATTCTAAGGTCTTGCAAAGAACTTAGAAAGTGTCAGTTTACAGAGCATCATGGGGCCACACCACATATTCTCTGCTAATGAAGTGATGGCAAATCAGTCTTGATATCAGCTTAGCCTCTGGAGGAGTCAGACACTAAAACTGGAGGGTGCCTTATCTGCACAATCCATTCCACATCCAAGCCCCCAGACACCAAGGCTGGTATAAGCTTCCCTGATTGGCAATATTCCATGCATATTGCCATGCATCATTGCTGGGAGAAGTCAGAGCTGTCACTAGGAGTTCAGTCAACCTGGATGTGGCTTTACATATCTTTTTCACTGCTAATTTTAAACTATATTCAGTCATGGTAATAAACCATAACTTTGAATTTAACAACTTTCTTTCCAAATTCTGTGAATTTGTCTTGTGAATTATTGAACCTGACAGTGGTCTGGGCAATCATCCAAATGGCACCAAAAATGTTTACTGAAGCATCATCCATAATGGGGAAAACCTGAAAGTAACACAACTGAAATAGATTATTGGTAGATCAGACATATACACTATGGCACATTCCTACCATAAATATGAACACCACAGCATCCCCTAGAGAGAATACTATGACCAGGATGTCAGAGTATCACCGATAAGAGGTGTCCCCACCCTGCCTAGCATCACCATCAAAACTAGGTGTTTACAACAACTCATCATTGTTACAACAGCAGCAATGAAAGGAAAAGGCTTAAAACAAAACCAAAAAAAAAGTCTTTTAAAACCTGGGAAGAAAAAGTGAGAGGTGAAACTCAGGAAGAGTTTTTTATATTTTGCTTTGTATAATTTTGTACATTTGGCAAAAGTGCTAACAAATGTGGAGCATTACTCAACACATTTATGTGAAATTCAAGAATCGATCAAACACATTTATGGAGATAAAATCAAGACTGGTGGTTGTTGCGGGGGGGGGGTCGTTATCATCAGGGTAAAGCATGAGGCAGTTTACTTGAGTGTAGGAACATTCTGTATCTTGATGTGGGTGTAGACATGGATAAAAATTATCCATGTTCTACACTTATAATTAGCACACTTTATGTTTTTTTACTGTCTTCACAGTATACTTCAAAACAACAGAAAAAAGAGAAAACAATCTTTTTAAATAAGTTCCTTGTATTACTATTCTACCTCTAAACTTCCAGGGGGGCTACCTATTGAGAATCTTGATCAACAATTGATTTCCTGTTCTTCCCCCCAAATAGACTCTTGAGCCTGCTCAGCATAGAAAATTTTACAGTAAAGAGCAGACCCAATAGGATCTGAAGATCCTGGAGTTATCTCTATAAACAAGTGTGACATATGGGGCTAATGAGTTAAAACAACGGGTAAAGTGCTTGCCTTGCACAAACCCGGCTTGGACTCCATACCTGGTCCTCCTAGCCCCATCAGAATAATCCCTGAACATAGGACACTACTGGGGTGGCTCCAAACCCTCTCTTCCCTAAAAAGGTAGGAAAATATGTGATGGAGTAGAAAGAAGTAAGATTTAAGCATTAACCATCATGAACCAGCAGGCCCAAATTCCAGATCTGCAGCATGGCTATAATTTGTCAGTTAACTGATGCTTTTCAGCTTCTGATCCCTGGCTTGCAAAACCAGTCTGCCAAGCAGGACACAGTAGATGGAGGACATAAAGTCCTTCCAAAGAGCCTTCCACATGAAGTGAGCTAGAATAGAGGATGTAAGTAAATGCACATTTGGGGAGGTTGCCTTATGGAAACTCTTGTTCTATACCTGGCGTGGAAGCAGTATAAACTTGTTTTCTGCTTGACTTTCCAGTAGTGGGAGGGCAAAGCCTCTAGGAAATGTTCACTTCTCCGGGAAGATGTTAGCTGTGACTGGAGGGGTCTCTGTCCAGTGGTTTGGGATCTGTGTGTCACCAGACTTAGCAACTAACCAGAACAACTAACCTCCCTCCACACTCTGCTTTTTCCCTTCAGGGAACATGGAGCAAGTTACTCTTTGGCCACTCTGACTTCTATTGGGGCCAGAGTGATGATAGTACAGTGGGTAGGGTGTTTGTCTGGCACATGAATGGCCCAGGTTTGATCTCCAGCATCCCATATGGTCCCCTGAGCCAGCTAGGGCTCTGTGATATTCCTGAGCACAGAGTCAGGAGTAACCCCTGAGTACCACCAGGTAAGGTCTCCACAACAAAAAACAACAAAACTCCCCCACAAAACTACTACCTACTAATTGAAAAAATACAAATAAAATCTTAGGCTATGATAATACATCTGCTGCTTTCAGCAAACAGTTCCTCTGGATCCTGACATCTCTTATTTCCCCCTTACTTTATTAAGCTATAATTGACATAATATTGTGTACATTTAAGGAGTACAATATGTTGATGTGATATACTGCAACATGATTACCACCATAGCACCATGACTTTATCTAACACCTCTATTATGACACATAATTACCATTTCTTTTCCATGGTGAGAATATTGAGGATTTGCTCTTTTAGCAACTTTCAAGTATCTGCTTCAGTGTTATTAACTATAATCATGGTGCTGTAATTAGATCCCCAGAACTTGCTAATCTCATAACTGGAAGTTGATATGTTTGGGCAGATATAGTCACATTTCCCCAGTTGTTGGGAACAAACTCTCTATTTTGATCGGTTTACTTTCTTTGGGGGAAGGGCAGAAAATGGGGGAGGGGGGCGCTTATCCTGCGTAGGGACCTTTTGGAACTCAACTGGGGCTCCCATCTGGAAAACTCATGAGCCAGGTCTCAGCTGCAGGCTTTTTAAATGTTTTGTTCATTCATTCATTTCGTTTTGGGGGCCACACACAGTGTGCTCAGGGCCTACTCCTGGTTCTGTGCTCAAGAGATCACTCTTATTGATACTCAGGGACCTTATATGGTGTGGGGTATAGAACTTAGGTGGGCCACATGCAAGCAAGTGCCCTATCTGTTGTTCTATCACTTTTGACTTTTTATTGTTGCTGTTGTGTTGGGGTCACCGCCAGAGATGCTCAGGAGTTACTCCTGGTTCTGTTCTCAGGAACACTCCTGGCGTGCTTGGGACCATACGGGATTAGAGGATTGAACCTGGGGTGTCTGCAAAGCAAGCACTATACAATCATTTCAGCCTTGCATTTGTCTTTTTTTTTTAAATGTCTTATGTCAGTGAGAAGAGGTTGCTGCTGACCTGCTGGCAGCTACCTCTCCCTTTCCTGCCTGTGTCAGAGACTTGCTATCTTGCTATGTGAGAAGCATGGCTTGCTGGTGCTGTCGTCGTGCCAGTGGGTTTCATGGTCACTTCTTGCCACCTGCATATTCTCCCTTTGCCCCTTCTTTCCTCCTTCATTCTGTGGCTCAATCCAGCACCATATACACAGTTCCCAGCTGTCATGGGTCCCTGGGGAGCAAGAGTCTAAGCCCTACTGCTGTGGGCTGCTCAAAGCAAAATTAATTCTTTTGTTGTCACATTTGACTTGAGCGGTTATTCGGAAGGAAAGCTGAATTTTCTTTCAGTTCCTGCAGCTTTGTGTCAGGGCTGTGATTTTAGGCCTTTTTAAGACTCAATAGGCCTGACCCACTGGCAAATCTCAAAGTCAGCTTACATATATATAGCACATCAGCATCCCTGAACTGGAGTTGTTTCAATTTCACATTATCTGACATGAAAGAGAACAAACACTGCAGATTGTTGGTGTGTTTAAACTGAAACACCTGATGCTGCAGCTGGGAAGGTTGTAAAAACAGGGAATATGGAACCTGGGTGGGAGTGGGGCTAGCTTTGCCATCTTTTGCACCTTGTCTAGATGTAATTTGGGAGAACACTTCGAACTTAAAACATTTCCCCATTTAAGTCTTTATTTTTAAAGACTGTTCTGCCTCCTCCTCATTTAAAATTTCACTCGTCTGTGAAGCAGATTAAAAATCCCTCAGCTATTCCAGCACCTTTTCTTTTCTGCCATCAAATTGGAGATACTGAATCTTAATAGAGCTGGGAAGTAATAGAGATGGATTCCTTTGTTTCCTCCCCCTCTTTTGAAGCTCAGAATGGACATAGGACATTGACTTCATTCCAGGAAATAGCACATGGGAAAACTGGTCCTAAAAAGGTACCAGTGTTTTTGTGGAGTTTTTTTTTCCAAAAAAAAAAAAAAAAAAAGAAACTAGAGTCAGGGAGATATTGCAATGGGTAGGGCTCTTGCCTTACTTACATGTGACTGACCCTGATTTGATCTCCAGCATTACATAATGGTTCCCTGAACCATAGTGCTCAGGGATCACTCCTGGTGGGGCTCAAGGGATCATATGGAGTACTAGGAAATGTACCCAGTTTGACCACATGCAAGGCAAGTGCCCTACACACTGTATTGTCACTCCGGCTTCTAAATAAGTTAATTCTGAAAAAGAGATATATTTCCCCTTTGCTAATGATAATCAATGCACCAGCTTATAAAGGAAAGGCAAGATAATGACCGATTCTTTTATTTACCCAGTTTTCAAAATAATAAATTAGTTACCTATTATCCTCCAAGGGAGACCAATTACTTTATCATTATGAATTCATGAATGTAATTGTATTTGATGTATTTCAATCCATTGCAATTCTGGTTCTTCTTGCATCTGAAATGTTCTTATCTGTGGCCGCAGGGAACATCTTCAAGTTGTCTCCTGAGCCATTATTGACATGATCCTAATAGCCATTAAACGATGCCTTATTATCTGCTATGACACAGATGTGCCGGGATAATTTCTCATTCCTTGGCCTTAGATTGGAATCAGTAATTTCTTCAAGAAGCCTTGTTGGTGTTTCTGTAGAAAATAAAACAGGCATTTATAACCACAATCTGGGCTACAAGCTTACTTAATATTATTTATTGGGTGTATTAGTAAAGATTTCTGGGGTTGGGGGGGTCAGTTAACACCCTACAGTGCTCAGGAGCTACTCCTGGCTTGTTGCTTGGGGATGGTTCCTGATAGTGCTCATGGGACTAGATGTGGAGTTGGGAATTGAATCCAGGCTTTCTGCATGCAGTATTTGTGTTGAAATCTATGAAGCTACCTCTCCAATCACTGGTGGACTTTTAATTATTTTTTCAAGACTAGGAACTCTAGTTTTTTACAGGCACCACCCCAAAAGTGCTTAGAGACCTAGGGCCAGTCCTAGCAATAATGTGGCTCTGCATTGTGGATCTGACAGTTTGGTGCTGAGTTTGGGGTAGTGGAAATCAAGGTTGCATCTGGTGTTATAAGCTACATGCAGAACCAGGAGTCAGACTTGGGGTTCTGGTCATGCGGAGCATGTGCTCTATTTATCTGGACGAGGGAGTCAAATTGTTACTGCTATTGTTTCAGTTTTGGAGCTACACCTGATGGTGCTCAAGGCTACTCTTGGCTCTGAGCAAAAGATTCATTCCTTATGAAGAACCATATGTGGAGCCTGGGATCAAACCCAGGTCAAATGCATGCAAGGTGAGCACCTTGCATGCTCACCTTGCTTGCTCTGACTCAGATGTCTTATTTTGAAGATTTTTTTTTTGATTTTTGGGTCACATCTGGCAGTGCTCAGGGTTTACTCGTGGCTCCATGCTCAGAAATTGCTCCTGGCAGGCACGGGGGACCATATGGGACACTGGGATTCGAACTGATGACCTTTTGCATGAAAGGCAAATGCCTTACCTCCATCTATCTCCCGGGCCCCTTAAAGATAATTTTTGTGAAATTCATAATTATAAGCTTATTAAATTAGTGTTGGAGGCAGGCCCAGTGGTGCTTGGGGCCAGAGCCAGAACTAGCAGAGGTCAGAGTCCACCGGGATCACAAAAGGAGGCAATCAGTTCATATGGTGCCAGCTTTCTTACCTCAGATCTCACACATAATAATCAGTTGCTCTATTGCTTGAGCTATCTCCCGTGCCTTTACAGAATTTTTATATAGCACCTTTTATACTACACTTGAATCTCCTTATTCTCTATCAAGAATCCAATTTTGTTGGTCAAAGACATGCAAGTTAACAAAATGTACCACAGTGGCTCCTTTTGTTTACTGCACATGGAGGAATTTCAAATGAACAATAATCACTACTGTGAGGGGGGCTGAGATGGCAGAGAAGGAGTGACCCATGGACCTCATCAGGTCAGAAAAGTGGCAGAACAGACACAACAGACAAAAGGCTTCTTCAGGGATCCTATAGAAAAGAGATTTGCCTTAAACTGCTAGGCACCCTGAGGGAATCTCCGAAGGAAAGAGCTCAATGGATAGCACCAGGATTGGAGAAGCAGAAAGGAGTCAATGTGGCAGGCCCCAGAGAGCAGCAGAGGCTAAGGGCAGTAAAATTTATGGACTGAAAATGTAGTTCTGACCTGTTTGATCTCCACCTGTATAAGGCCAAGGCAAGAAAGCACAGCGCAGGCATTGAAGCCTATTTCTGTCATCACTTTAGACATTGGGCTTCAGTTGGATCCTGGACAATACAAAAGCTTGTACCTTCTGCATGCTCTATGTAAGGTAGGCAAATGATATATTCCTAGTTGCAGAATGAACTGAGTCAAGGGGAGTGGAGAGAAAAAAGAATGTGGATACTGTGGACACCAGTGCCCCAAACCCAAGGACTGGAGTGGTAAAGACAGGGTTATCACTGGTTATCCATTTAAAAAGAGCTGGGAAAGAGGTGCAGTGTTTTATTGAGGAGATGAAATAGCAGCTGGATCCAACAGACACAAAGCAGCATAGGCAACAGGTGGAACTGGCTAAACCCTGATTTACACAAGCCCAGACCTTCACATTGGCCTTCACTGTTATGTAAACAATGAAGAAATGAAGGTGCCAACCAGAGTTAATGGGTGAAGTTAGCACTTTGGAAGTGTTAACACCTACCAGCGCTATGATCTCTCAGAGCAACCTTGGTCAGTCTATTTAACAAACTGGAAGAAACAACAGTACTGAACTCCAATAAAAAGAGAGAAAGAATGAGGGGAGAGATACAAAAACTGCAATCAAAAGCCTCATAACAGATAACAGGACAAATGAAATAAAAATCATATTGGAAGACCACAGCAGCAGAGTAATAGAAATCTGGGAACAAATCCGTGAGTCTGAAGACAGGATGCATGAGGCCTCTATAAATAACAGAATGTGGGGGAAATTAAAAGAAATTAAAGCAATACCACACAATTATGGGATGAGTCCAAGAGGAGCAATGTAAGAATTATAACAATCCCCAAGTAACAGGAAATAAAGATGGATGAAGAATTATTGGCCAAAAAAGTGATAACTAAGAATTTTCCTGATTTTAGATTGAATCATGTGTATATATTCAAGAAGCTCAATACTTAAAATAAATATTCCAATACATGTGGTAGTTAAAATTATTAAAGCCAGAGGCTAGAGAGATATATAGGTTTTGATTCTTGCATTGGCCACTCTAGAACTGTATATGGTTCCCTGAGTACTCTCAGGAGTGAAATCTGAGCATAGAGCTAGAAATAAGCCTGAACACTACTTGTTGTTATCTAAAAACAAATCCCTAAAAAGACAAAGGCAGAGATAGATAAAAAAAATAATAAAGAAAGAAAAGAAAAGCATTTTATTCTAAGATTCTCAGCAGATCTATCTACCAAACAAAACTCCACAGGCTAGAAGAGAATGGTAAAATAGAGAAAATAAGCTGAATGAAACAAACATCTTAGCAAGTCTATTTTCTCCAGCTAGGTTGTCATTCAAATTAGAAGGGATGACACAAATCCTTATGGACAAGCAACAGCTTAAGAATCATCTTTTCAAAAAGTATTTAATAGTTTGCTTTAACAGACATAACAAATTTTTCAAACACACATAATTTATTTCAAAGTATAGCAATAAATCCCTTCATCTTAATAATCTCACTTAATATCAGTTATCTGAATTCACTGATAAAAAGGCATAGAGTAGAGACTAAAAATTAAAAATATATTTCTGCTGTCTACAAAAGATACAAAGAAACAAGTCATAAACACAGATTTAAAATAAAAGGTTAGAACAATATTACAATGAAATTATTGCTGTAAAAAGTCCATACTTATATCAGACACATAGACTTCAAATTAAAATATAGTTATAAGGGACAGAGAAAGTCATTGTTTAATAATCATAGTATGTACATATAAATAAGCCCTTATAAGCATATATGAACCTAATATAGAACCATCAAAATTTATAAAGCAACTATTAATAGACATAAGTAAAAATATCTACAGCTATATAATAGTAGTAGGAGATTTTACACCCTTCTCTCATCACTAGATAGATCAACTAGGCAAAAGACCAATAAAGAAGCATTGACATAAAAGTTAGGAATAGAAGCTATGAACCAAATAAATGCGAATAGAGATTTCTTTCTCCAAAAAAGCAAATAGCCTTTCTTGTTTAATGCACATTGGGACATTCTCCAAGATAGGCCTCATGCTAGGATGCAAAAATAGGTCTCCATAAAAAAAAAAATCAAAGGATATAAATTGTATCAACTAATATTTTCAGGTCACATGCTTTGAAATTGAAATCAATCATAAACAGAAGTGGGAAAATACTTAATACTCAATGCTTAAATAATTAAGACTAAATGTAATACTAAATAAATAGTGGGACAAAGAGGAATCAAAGAAGAGATAAAAAATATTCCTGCTGCTGATGGAATGTTGTCTGGTTTGATCCTTATGGAAAATGATATGTATATTTCTCAGAAATGTAAGAAAAGAGTTTTCTGTAGGACCCAGTAATTACACTTCTTGGTATTTGCCTTTAAAACACAAAATGACTGATTCGGGCGGAGAGATAGCACAGCCGTAGGGCATTCGCCTTGCAAGCGACCCACCTAGGACCAATGGTGGTTCAAATCCCAACATCCCATTTGGTCCCCCCTGCCTACCAGGAGCGACTTCTGAGCAGAGAGCCAGGAGTAACCACTTAGCGCCATTGGGTGTGGCCCAAAAACCAAACCCTCATCCCCCAAAAAAGACTCAAAAGGACATAACCACCATTCATTGCAACACTCAGCACAATAGCAAGGATAAGAAATCAACTCAAGTTTTCAATGACAGATAAGTGAATTATGAAGGTGTGGTATATATTCAAAATAAAAAAACTATGCAAATAAAATAAAGATGAAATAATGCAATTTGTCGCAACTGGGATGGAATTGAAAGATAACATGTTAAGTGAAGTAAATCAGAAGAACAAACACTGAATGATCTCCCTTATCCTAGTATATAAAATGATAGGATTATGTAGTATCAGTGATGCCTTGTACACAGCTGACCCAGGACTGATTCTCTGACATTCCATATGGTTCTCTAAGCTTGCCAAGTATTATTCCTGAGGGTAGAACTAGGAGTAACTCCTGAACACTACCATGACTGCAAAATCAAAATCAAATAAAATAAAATAACAAGATAAGGAAATGCAAGACATCAAACTTGGAGTACATCAATTACTCTTGACAATAGGATATGGACAGAGGAAGAAAGAATCAAGGTAGGGAGAAGTATAAAGAGGCAAAGAAGAAGCTATAGGAACAGATAAAAGGGGCCTCGGGCATATCAGTACTATAGAGATGCGACATATCTATATGTCTAAACCACAGTATCAACAACACTAAAATCAAACTACAACAATAAATCTTAAAAGTATGTCTGTCGGGTCCAGAGAGATAGCACAGTGGTGTTTGCCTTGCCAAGCAGCCGATCCAGGACCAAAGGTGGTTGGTTCGAATCCCAGTGTCTCATATGGTCCCCCATGCCTGCCAGGAGTTATTTCTGAGAAGATAGCCAGGAGTAACCCCTGAGCACCACCGGGTGTGCCCCCCCACAAAAAAAAGTATGTCTGTCAAGGAAACAGCCTACGTGATAGGAGGGAACCTGATGCTCTGGTGGAAGAAAGTTGACACTAGTGGTGAGATTGGTGCTAGAACACTATATGTCTAAATTTCAACTATGAATACTTTGAAAATTATGTTTCCATGATAAAAATTAATTAAATTTAATATGAAAGAGAAAAGATATTAAATACTCATAGAAACATATAAAATGACATGAGTTAC
>PVKC010014568.1:0-22037 GCA_004027635.1 Crocidura indochinensis | reverse complement strand
ACTTGCACTGATGAAGGGGGGTGAAAAAAAGTTAAAAAAAATGAAAAGGAAAGAAAAAAGAATAAGGCCTCCCAATTCTTATCACAGGCTGTGTTCTTCACACTGACTGTATAGAAAGAGGAGGTACAGTAAATTCACCACATATACACCTCAACCCAGACCCTTGCCTGGTCTGTATTGGGAATTTAGGGGACAAAAAAAAAAGGTTTTTTACTAAGATACTAAAAATATTATAAACCTAGAACATTTAGAAGGCTCCATTTACTTCAATCTATCAAGCAAATAGCAGGACAGAACTCATTAAATATATGGTAACTTACAGAAACCTAATATTAAACTTTATGTCTTCTGTAAGGATTATAATTAAAGATAATTATTAATAATGCTATATTAAGATGTGTTTCAATATATCTAAATGTTTTGTTAAAGGTTATCTTGGGGGTTGGAGGGAAATGATGCAACTGGTCAATAACAGGAATTTAGCTCAGGGCTTCATATAACTGAGGCAAGTGCTCTACCTCTAAGCTACATTCAGCCTTACTCTTGGGTATTTTGAAGGATGTCTTTCAAAGGGAACGAGGACTGAACAATGTCCAAAGCTGCATGGAAATCACTTAGAAATTTTCCAGTAATTTTATCAAAGGGGAAAAAAATCCCTCTTGACTTTCAATATTGTAACAAAATTTCTACTGAATACACCTGAAATTAAGCTTGGTTTGTAGGCTACAAATTTTTTTGCTTTGTGATTCTTGAGATATTGTAAATTCATTACTGATGATATTGGAAAAAGGATAATTGAAATGAACATATCGAGAACAAAAAATACAGAAGATTATTCTATAGTAAATGTACCAAGACAGCAATCAAAGCAATATTTATTCAATAAAATAAAGAAAGCTTCTCTAGACAAGTAAAATGATCACTAAATAACTTGTATAACTGAAGTTGTCCATAGAATTATGATTTATCAGAGATAAATTAAATTTTAAATTTAAAATTAAACACATAAACATATAGGTTTTTATTTACTTTTTGGCAACATAGACACTGGCAGTCCTAGCTCTGGTCTCAGAAATCACTTCTGGCAAGCTCACAGACCATATGGGATTGAGGAGATAAAACCCAGGTTGGTGTGTGTGCAAGGCAAATGTCCTACCTCTTGTACTCTCACTCCAGTTTCCATAAACATATTTTTACAAGAGCAAGCATATTACTTTAGAATACTCTCTGTTAACCCATAGAATTGTCAAATTTTAAAACCTTACAAGGTGTTTCATAGAATGCATAAAAATAATCTACTTCAGTGAAAACAAATTTTTTATATAATTGGACAATAAAATATTAGTTCATGCCAGTAAGTAATTTAAAATTGAAAATTAATAATTAGATCAGAATATTATAAGAACTAGATAGGTATATTATAGATTTAATATTAATTTAATTTAATTAATTTAACTTAATATTAAGTAATTTGATAAAGGGAAGAGCTATGTAATTAAATCTTGCTATATATCCTGAATATTAAGCTTATCATACTTAGACACAATGAAGTGATAAGGTAAGAGAAGTTATCTAGAACTCACTTATCTACTGTTAGATTCTACTCTCTGTAACAGCCATTAACTATGTATTGAAGAAAAGATCCCTCATATTACTCAGATTTAAAGAACATATTTTTAAAATTTAAGTTAAGTGGGTTTTAAAAAAAACCTCAATAAAACCCTACTCTGATAGGGTATAGTGAATAATAAAAAATTAGTGAATGCTATCTGAGATATCATTTTTTTCAAAATAAGGTAAATATGTGCTTCTTGTATCAAAGTTATTATTAAACTTAAGATTTCTATGTTTTATATTATCACTATTTTTTGGTTTTGATCTTACTAAAGTAATTCTTTACTTCTTTCAGGAATAATGTATTTCTTTCTGGCTGTATAGTACTCATATAACTAGGTTAGTAAAATATAAATATGTTCCATCTTGATATAAATTAATAGCAATTTTAACATATTGAAGGGCTAAAATAAAAGTAAATTAAACTTCTTGCTGAAATTTAAAGCACATATTGCAGAGAAACAAAAACCATCTCACAAATGTTATGTATTGCTTTGAAATTAAACATAAAAGTGATTGCACATTGAATTTGAGGTTTTAAAACTTGGGAAATCAAAATGTAATTTTACTTTTAAATTATTTTAAGTCATAAATAAAGATATTTTTAAATAGTAGCTTTTACAGTGAAATTTCATAACTGCTGTCAAGACACAGGGCTGCAATGAGGTTTTAAACAATATTTTGAAAACTACTTTTTGGCACTTTAGCTGAAACCATTAAATAGAAAAAATTATACAAAAATCATCGCTGGTGTTGAGAAAATAGTAAAAAAAAAAATCTGCATTTCCAAAATAAGAGTCTTTTGCTTTTTTCCTTTCTAAATATCTTATCCGATTTAAACTCACATTGAAAACTCTTTTAGTATGACTTCACATCTATAATCTTCTAATTCACAATAAATTCAATACAAAGTACTTTACTGTCGGCAGCTGAAAGCAGCCAAATAGAATCTAACGTTATCATGAAGAAAATGAAATGCCAAGTGAAACTTGAGCAGCTTCCTAGTTTGCATTGCTGAATTTATACTGTAAACCAAAGTCAGGATTTAACTCATATCTTTAAGTAAATGTGCTCACTTGTCAATGATGCCAACAGACCTATCTAAGAAATTCCAAGGCTGTCTCTAACAGAGAGAGAAATTTATTCTAACTTTTGTTCAGAGGACACTGACTATCTGAACACAGATGCCTTGAGAATAGTCTTCTGTATTTCTATTTGTGGGTCTTGTTTTTATCTAGTTATTTCCATACTACTCCAGAAATTATTTCAAATCATAGACCTTCAAAAATGTATCTATGTTTGACTATGTACACAGGTATATATTATTTGGGAAGTTTTGGTATTTTTTTTAAACAAAACAAACATTTGGTCTCTAAAGAAATTGTTCAATATTTTTGTATTTACAACTTGACCTATTAATTCTAATATCTATTACTGAGATCATGTTTTTTATGAAAATAAATGAATGTGAGACTGAAAAAATAGAGAGAGCTTTTCTTCTCTTTTTTGGATGGAGCTCCCTAGAGAATTTCTCTGTGCTTCTGTGAAACTCAGTTCAGCATGTTGATCAGTGGTGCTGCAGGAGGGCTCTCAGGGAAGGATTCAAATTCTAAGATAAGAAAAATTGGTTTTGTGTAGTTTCAGCATGAAACACACTGTACTCTTCGGAAAACGTGGCTTGCATAACATGGATATGTTTGTACGAAGATGAAACTTCCATCAACTCAGTTTTAATTTATTTCTATAAACGGGAATTTGTGAAATACAACTGTGCAAAGAGTTTCTTTGGCTAGGAGAATTTATTCTGCAGAGAATGATAAATATGACCTGAGAAATGATGTGACAGAAAGCAGATTTACAGAAAATTACAATGGTGTTTATGATATTTAGTTAGCTGTTTAATCACTTTTAGCATTTGTGAAGCACTATTGATCTAGTAATAGATTATGGAATTATCTTTGAAAGAAATAAATGACCCAGAAGCCTCTTGTTCATACAGCACTTTGAATGTCTTCATGGTCATACCTGCTACATAATTTTTTTCCTGACTTTTTGATGCAAAATATATAGCTACATGGTCAAATGGCACTGAATACATAGAGGTCAAAACAAATTATAGGATAACATTGCTACTTTCCTAGCTGCAATCAGAGTCATTTATCTGTCGTTTCTCTTTACGTCCTTTAAAAATCACCTCTAGATTCCACACCCAATTCACATTAGAAAACTTTTATATATGATATATTTGATATATTCGATTTATACTGGACAAATATTATGTATTATTATTTGAGGTTGCTAGACAAAATGTGAGAAAGATGCAAAAGTGTCTTATATACGTTTATCTGGTTGGGGATAGCAAGTAACTGAATCAAAGAGATCAGACAGATTGGGTAGGGAAAGAGGTATTTGACATGAAAATAGCTGACCCTAGTTCAATATCTGCTGGTTCTCATTGTCCTCTGAGGACCATTGGTAGTTCCTGAGCATATCCAAAGCATAATTCTTTGTAGCTCAGAGTTTGAATATCACCATGTTGTGGGCGCAACCATTGAACAAGAATTCAATCAGTTTGAAATTGCTGGGAGGAGATTCCAAGAAGTGCCCTACTAACACCATAAAAAAAAAGGAAAAGAATTTGACTATTATAAAGCTTAATATTAGAAAGTTTGAGGATTTACTAGAATTTCTATGATCTACTAACATTTTTAACTTGTACTGAAATTTAGAAATATTTAATCAAATGTTCTACCAATACATAGAATTATCTTTTGAACTTCATCGTTGGGTGATTAAAAACTTCCCTCTTTTTGAATAATTTCCATTATGATGATCATTATACTGAAGCTAGTTTTTTTTCCTTTTGGTTAATCAGTCTGGAATACCATCATTCCTAATAAGAATAAAAACCTTTAATATTTTTTAAAAAATTACTATTTCCATTTTTAATCTAAAACACTGCAGCAAACACTAGTGTCAACTATATTTTGGATATTATCAAACCTTTCTAAAATAGATCTAAAAATTCAAAGGAAAAAAGAGTAGCTTAGGGCTATGATTTTATATACACATTTATACATTAAATATTGCAATGTTTTCCATGGCTGTCACAATGTTTATTTCTGATTCTCTTCTCAGGGTTCCCTCATAACAGTGTTGGTTTGGGGAGTCAAACCAGTATATTTTGTATGTAAGGCAACTGCCTATCCCTTGTACTATTCTTCCGTCCCTAAATTCATTTTATTTTTATTTTGTGTTGTAGGAGTTGAGTCGGGGGGTTCTCAAGGCTTACTCAGGGGGTTCTCAGAGTTTACTCAGGCTCAGAGAGCTCAGTGGAGCAAGGGTTCTGGGAATCATACCCAGGTTGACCATGTGCGAGCTACCCCTGCTATTCAAACAGGTAAAGCCCTTTACCCTCATTTTGAGCTATAATATTTTGAGTGATATAGTCAAAACTAAATTCAAACAAAAAGGAAAACAAGGACACACAGTGTCATAATATAATGCTAACCTTTATTTAGAATAAAGTTTACTAATAAGATTCATGACTATTGCGCTAAAATTTTTGCATCAACTTTTACTATTATATTATTTTAAAATAGACACAATATATATTCTTACTTCCATTTCCTCTAAGCACATTATTTCATAGAATAAAAATCTTGAAGAGGATGTAACTACTTTTTCAATAATTTAAAATGTATTATATAATAAATCTAAAGTCAAATTACACATTAATAGTTTAAATAAACATTTCCAAGATTCTAAATTATCAGTTTCCTTAAATAAATAGGACATACTTGATGCATTCCAGAATGGATACATTATTTGTTGTCATCTGTTTCAGATATCTTAGTGAGACAGAATATTAGTAGTTAAAACAGATGAAGTACATCATGTCTCGTAGACATAGTTCTTTTAGTCTTATAAAGTGTTTTATTTAACTTACTTATCTTCCTGATTAAGGATATAGTCAGAAGAAACAATATTTTACTAGCTAAACTATAACAACTTTTTACCTGGAGAAATAAGTCTCTGACAAACCCCAAACCTTCTTCCCCCAATAAAACTCTAATTAATTTACTTGAAAAATCAGATACTTCTTGATAATCTTGTTTCCTTGTTTCTCTTTTGTTTTGTTCACACTTAGTGGCACTCAAGGATTGCTCCTAGCACTGCAATCAGGAATCATTCCTGGCAGGCTTGGGGAACCATATGGGATGTTGGGGATTGAACCACAGTTGGCCACATGCAAGGCAAACATCTACCCATTGTGCTATCATCCCGGCCTATTCTCCTTGATATTCTTATTAATTAATTTTATTATACATTATATGCTGTGTTTATTAGAAGCAGAGTGAATACAAAATATCAGAAATGAGCCAGAGATATCACACAGCCAGTAGGGAGTTTGCTTTCTATTTGGTAAAGCCAGGCTTGCCCCGAAGCAACATCTATAGTTCCTTGAACTTCATCTAGGAGCTAACCCTGATTAGAAGACTGTATGCCTTAATTCAATCATGAGAAACTTTGTAACTCTGTGATCTTTGAGTACAAAGCCAGGAGTAAACACTGAATTTCACTAACAGATATGGCCTCAAACAAACAAAAATTTCTATCCCAGAAATCCAGGCTCTGATGATTACCTCAGCAAGGAAGAAATCTTTTAACAATATGTCAGAACATACTAAATAATTCTAACTTATTATTTATTTCAACTCATCAGTTATAAGAAAAAAGATATTCATGTTCAAGATATAATAAATTATAAATGAGCTTTTCATAGGTTTCAGAATGAGAATACTTTATCAGCAACTCTGAATTCATGAATGTACATTATAATACATATTTGTAAAAGGTACAAGGTATTATAAATAGGTGAGTGAATGACATCAGGATTGGGCACATTAGCCACATGCAAAAGTTGCAATCTCTTTGAGGTCTTGATTTCTCATTTATTAAATGGGAATTATAAGATAAAAATGATGATGGAGGTTTATATACCAGAATGCAGAAATGAAGATTACATATCTAAACCATTGGTCAATACTTTCTCTAGGCCATAGTTATTATTGTCTTATTACATTTAATGTTTATGCAGATTCCCAAATTCATTCAAAAGAGGTATTTTGGAAGCTGATTTGCAAGACTTGTAAAGGTTGAATCCAACTGCCGAAAAAAAAAGAGAATTTGAATGAACCTGTTCATTCTCATTAGCTGTTGTCAAGGCCTACTAATTCCAGACTGTTCTTAGACACTAGGGAGAATGTTTAGTATTACCAAATGATAATGTTCATGTGTTCAATGTCCTTGAAAATCAGCATTTCTATTTCTATTTTCTCTACCTAACCCCAAACTCTTCATCCAGAAATATCAAATGCAACAATGAAATCTACTTATCTCTGAGATAGTTGACAAATCAAATGCTCTCTACCGTGTACGCAGAAAGATCTGAAGGACAAGTTCCCTAGATTTTTCTGGTTTTTGAGTCAATCACACCTGCTCATTCTTCTATCTTAGTCCTAATTAAAATACACAGAAAATAGATTCTGAAGATAAGTTATAATATGGTATACTATCTTCAAACATACCCATCTCCACAGAGCATAGTTTTAATTTGAATATGGACCAACTTGTTAGATGGCATGAAGTAATAATTATTCATTTTTATTAGCTGCTGTAGAGCTATTTTTTGGGGGGAGGAGGCTTTTGGGCCACACCAGTGATGCTCAGGAATTACTCCTGGCTCTGAGCTCAAAAGTCGCTCCTGGAAGGCTCAGGGCACCATATGGAGTGCTGGGATCAACCTGGGGATCCATCCAAAGTCGGCTGCATGCAAGACATGCATGCCTAACCGCTTTGCTATCACTCTGCCCTCAGAGCATAGATTAAGATCAAAATAATATCAACAGTAATTAGTTGCAAGTTTAAAACTTAACATAAATTAAATATTAGTGTAAGAATGTCTTCTTTCTATCTATTATTCATATATCATGTCTAGCTCTTGCTCAGAAATTATAAAATTGTCAGAGATAATGTATAGAGAGGGTAAGGTGCTTGTTGTGCACGCTGCAAACTTTGTATTGATTCCTGGCTTTTATATTGTATCACCAAGACCCTATTACAGGGTTCCTAGATTACAGAGCCAGGAGTAAATACTGAGTACCATCAGATATGGTCCCACCAAAAGAAAAACCCCTCAAATTATAAAAATATAAGCAACAACTTTAACAACATTTTGAAAAACCGCACATATACATAATATTTAGCATGGTACCAATTTAATCTATCAATTTCTATTTGCCTAACCGAATGAAAATAGATATACTGAATATTTCACCAAATTAATAATTGAATAAAACCCCAAAGAAGTAATATCATGATCATTAAACTCCAAAGTATAAGTCACAATATATCATAATGCTTTTAGTTATAAAGTTGGAGTTATCGTCATACTAAATATTTTCTGAAAAAACTGATGGGGAATGATGAAACAATTTTATTTAGCAATGTAACATGACCTTGTAGGTATAGTTTAATGTTATATGTGATCACAATTTTATAAAACTAGTCTTTAGAAATTGATGCACTTTTGGAAACAAGTCAGTGAGATATACTTATAAGTGTATAATTATTAGCACCTGGGTGACTTCTTCAATCATTTGCTTTACCTGTAGTTTAAAATTTAAGTGGTAAGTTTTTTCAATTTCAGTAATATCATCTATAGACTATGTCCACTAAAACTATACTACTTGGGTTCTAGGAATAATAGTTATGTAAGTTGCAATCTACTTAGCACAAAATTTAGCACAAGAGAGCAATCATATAACGTAGGCAAACAATGCAGTCATCAGTTATTTTATATTAATTATCATTTAAGACAGGGGTCTCAACTCGCGGCCCACAGGCCTTTTGCGGTATCGCAGCATTCGCGTTTATTTGCTTACCGAATAATCGCAATAAAAATCGCATTAGTAAGAAAAAAAATCGCATTAAACATTCTCATATCCCGAGCAGTGTAAGCATATCAGGAATGGATAATGGCAAGTATTTGATTTCCCCTATAGTTGCGATTTATAGTACATAAAGTTTTTTTATGAAAACTGATTATTTACCTCCTCCAATTTCTAGGAACATAATGTAAAACATTTTTCCAAATTAAGGACTTCTATAATTCCTATGTGATGCTTGAGAGCACTAGATATATTTTTTCCCGTCCTTCCACTTTCTACTTCGATTCCTTCATTTTTTTGTTCAATTGTCTATCACCTAACTTATCTCATTCATCAGTATATTCTCAAAACACAAGTCAGAATATATAGCATAGCAACGTAGCAATATAAATTTGGAAGGGGATACAAGATGTAATATAATAAAGCTTTTAAATATTAGACAACTAATTTTTTCAGTTAATATAATGGAACTAATTACAAACTTATTAGAAAGTTTGCTTTATAATGGATTATGAGTGCATAACCTTGCATTACAGTATAGTTTTAAACTTTTTTGTATATATATGCAAAGTATTCTTTTGATTCTACTCAGTATTAAGACAAATGAAAAATCAGAAGTAAGACATTAAATAGATTATAACCCAAATGAATTTACATCTGCGAGTTTTCAGTTAATAGTTTTTGCTATGTAGTTAAACATTTTTCAAGAATGACTAAGATGCTGAAGACATTATTTCTTCAAATAGACTTATCTTTGTAGTACTTCTTCCAAGTGTGATTTAATAAAACTCTAAATTAGGAGACAGAAAGACTAATACTTAACACTAATTCTATTTGTTACTCTGCATTTGGGGGTGTTGCATAATGTTTTTAAGTTTTCTAATATGTATATAAGAGATGTTACATTACTTAAGCAACTAATAGATTTGTCAGAAAACCATCTTGATCACTAGGAAAATGGTAAGGGATCTTGTTCATACAGGCCAAGATATATGGCATTAGTGAATATCTTCACTACTATTAAGAGTTAGTGAGATAAATACTATCTAAGGAAAATACATTTTCAACAGAACATACTATATTTTATTAATATTGTCACAACAGTCATGCTCATGGTTTCTTGCATTTTCTTTTTTTTTTTGGTTTTAGGGCCACACCCGGTGACGCTCAGGGGTTACTCCTGGCTATTCACTCAGAAGTCGCTCCTGGCAGGCACGGGGTACCGCATGGGGAACCCGGGGATCGAACCGCGGTCCGTCCTAGGTTAGTACAGACAAGACAGGCACCTTACCTCCAGCGCCATCGCCCGGCCCCAGGTTTCTTACATTTTCTATGTTTTGGGGTCAAAATACCCAGGAATTCACTGTAGTGCTGGGATTTGAATCAGAGTCTGTCATATACAAGACAAATGCCTTAACTACTGAACTATTTCTCCAGTTCCAGAAACAGTTATTTTATTAATAATAGCATAAAAAGTGGTAATAGCAATTATTTGAAACTATATAAAATTTTTTCAATTTTCTTTATATTCTTTATTAACTTGTGTTTGTACATTAATAATATATGTATATAAGTGTTTTCCAGAGGAAAGATATAAAATTATATGTATAATATATTATGTATGCATATTATAGAATATGTATTATATACTATATTATATTATGTGTAATAATATATACATGTATAATAAAATAATATATGCATTTAAGTATTTTTCAGAAGAATCTCTTTAAAATGGAAAATTTTGTCATTTCATCATTATAAAATTACTATACCTGTTCTTTCATATATTCTTGATTTTCAATGTTTTTTTTCTTTTGTATTTTACCCAAATGAAATGCACTGTACCCAAAATGAAAGACATTTCTATGTGTGTATGTACGTGTGTTTGAACATTAACAGTGTATAATACAGAGACTTAACTATATTAGGACACTGCATCTAATGCCTGTTTTAAATATGCCTAATTTGAATGAAGGTGAAATATCAAGATTATTATATGCAAAGGTTAGCATAAAGCAAATGCAAAATATAATAATATTCAGTTTCTATAATAAAATAAGTCAATTAAGCTTAGCTTTTGTTTTTAATATTTTGTAGAAGTATGTCATTGGGGAGATATTGAATGAACCAGTGAATCATAACATTAATCAGATTGTATTCAGTCAATAAACATGCTGTTCAATTCTATACAATGGATTGTTAAACAACTTACCTTTAACTTCTTCCTGGAACAATGTGCTAATATATTTTCAATTGTTCTCTATCCTGTTCTGTTTTGTAATATTACATCCTGCACCATTCAACTCTATCATCCTATTCCATTCCATTCTATAATGCACTTTTAAAAAAATAACACAGTCATCACCAAGTTGATTTGATCATTTCTGAATGAGTCATAATCCATCATTGATTACACTATTTCTGATCTAATTTCCCTGGAGAAGTAAAAGATTACAGCATAGGGAGGATTGAATCTAAAGCCCATAACATCAATTTGCCTCTAGAAATACAGTTTCTTTCTTAGACCATGACACTAGATGATAATTTTATTATTTGATAGGATTTCTTCCTGTATTTCTGTAATTTCATAGCAACTTTTAAAAATATAGTAAACATTTATGCATTTCTATAACTTTAAACAATATAAAATATTGTATAGAATTATTCTTTTACGATCACAATAAGATGAATGGCTGTGCATTAAATGCCAAACTCAAGAACTTTAGGCAATGTTCTCTGTGAGCTGAAAATTTTACACCTGATACAGAGTAATTACAAAATTTTACCCAAGGCTTCATGTCCCTTCTGAGAGATTGAGAGAAGTCAATAAGGAAAAGTAGAAAGCCACGTGAAATATTAACTAAAGATTTGTTTCATTCAGAGTAAAAGCTGCAACAAGGAAAGAGGAGGTACATAGAACCATGGGAAATAACTCTGAGTTGTATGCTTCCTGGCTAACCAACATAGCCCCAGAAAATGAAGATTATGCCAAGTCTTGTTTTTTCTTCCTTTTATATGGGGGGGGGGTGTCACAGCCAAAGTGCTCAAGGGTTACTCCTGGCTCTGAACTCAGAAATTGCCCCTGGCAGGTACAGGAAACCATATGGGATGTCAAGATTCAAGCCACTATCCATCCTGGATCAACTGCATGCAAGGCAAAAACCTTACCACTATGCTATCTCTCTAGCCAAGGCTTGGCTTTTCATCTATATATTTCTATTTTTACAACATATGAATAGGTAGCAATAAATTAAAATGATCATGGGTCTAGTTTCTAGGAATCTGACTGGTGGATTTCATTTCTAAGGCAAGCTCTGTCCATTCCATGCTTATAGCATAGCCAACTGATGGTTGAGTAACACTTTCCTAGACAACTCTTCCTAGATAACAGCTACTAAGAGAGGTTTTTTTTTCTGTCATTCAATGCCAAAAGATAGGGTCTCTGTTACTGCTATGGCTGCCTCTTATACAAGCCTCATTCAACGGTTACTTGTAATCCAGAGTACTACAGAAGGGTAGCCAGCATGGCCATTAAGGGGAAGCCAAGATTTAGAGATTTTAAGCACCTAATTGCCAATTATTCTCAATATTGCTAATTAAGGATAATATAGTAAAACACTCAGTTTCATGTCGATGATTTTACTCCATTGGCAATGCATATACAAGCAAAAATTTGATAAATATATATATTCATATATAAAATATATGAAAGTAAAAAGTTGCAACTGTGGAAAAACTGACTGAATTTATAAATTGCCTGACACTATATTAAATGAGACAAAATATTTCCACAGCATTGCCTGACAAAAGATTAATATACGACATGTATAAAAATATCACAAAGTTCAATTACCTAAAGGACTCATCAAAATGTGGGTGAGACGATAAACAAACTTCAATCTCTATAATTTATTAAAAAAAAAAAACAGGCAGAACAATCCATGTGCTGGCTTCAGTGATTTGACCCCATCAGGAAAGACCTTAGAATAATAAAAAACAAACAACATCCTGCAAAAAAAGAAACTGAGAAGGCCAACATACACGTGAAAAATGTGTGTTTTACCTCTGATTATAAGGAAAATACAAATACAAATCACAATAATGTAGCCTCTTATATCAATGAGAATACAATATATTACAAAGGGCATAAACAAGAGCTTCCAGGGAATACTCATTCACTGTTAGTTGAAATGTGAATTGACTCAGTCTTTATGGAAACAAGTGTGAAGAGTTCTGAGTAAGCTAAACGTAGATCTAACATGTAATCTACTAATATCCTTCTTCAGATCCATCTAACACAAAAAGAAATTTAAAGAGATACATATATGTCAGCACATGTTAAATGCAATACTATTAAAAATAGTCAAAACCTAGAAAAGGCTTAATGATAGATGAATGGAATTAGAAGATGTGGTAATTTTTAAAATAATTTTGAAAAAAGAAGCAATCTTACATTTTGCTGCAACATATATCTAGAAGGTACTATATTAAGTAAAACAAATCAAAATGAGAAAGGTATATCCCAAATGATCTTAATCATATTTAGCATACAAAGTAATAAAACATATCAGCAATAATAATAAGACTGAATCTTTAGATTGATTATGAATTTAGTGTTACCTAGAAGAAAAGGGTTAGTCAGTGGTTGGGAATATTGACACTTTTGTGGTTAATTTGTTTGGTAACATTGTGTCCCTAATTTAGAATTATATTCTTTTTGGTTTTTGGGTCACACCCGGCAGTGCTCAGGGGTTACTCCTGGCTCCATGCTCAGAAATTGATCCTGGCAGGCACGGGGGACCATATGATTTACCGGGCTTCAAACCGATGACCTTTTGCATGAAAGGCAAACGCCTTACCTCCATGCTATCTCCCGGGCCCCAGAATTATATTCTTAATAATACATAAATATCAATCAAAGGACCAGAGCAATAGTACAGAAGGTAACACAGTTACCAATAAATCATGTATGAACTCTGGCCCCTCATGTGGTCTCCTGAGCCTCCCAGGAATCATATCTGAGTATAGAGTCAAGAGTAAGACCCAAATAAATATATATATATATATATATATATATATATATATATATATATAAACAGTAAATCCTTTCTCTTTTTTAATAGAGAAGAGTAAGGGGAATTTGTCTCACATTCAGTGATTCTAGCAGGGGTCCTCAAACTTTTTAAACAGGGGGCCAGTTCACTGTCCCTCAGATCGTTGGAGACCGGACTATATAGTAAAAACAAAAACTACGAACAAATTCCTATGCACACTGCATATATCTTATTTTTAAGTGAAGAAACAAAATGGGAACAAATACAGTATATGGCCCGCGGACCGTAATTTGAGGACCACTGTAAGGGATCACTCCTGTCTGTGCTTATGGATCAAACGAGGGTTGATTGTGTATATAGATGAAACATCCTGAACCCTGTATTGTGTGTCTCATACCAAAATGTTAATTACCTTTCTGATTTTCATCAAGAGTACTGACTTGATATATTCATGCTATTATCACAGGAATTGGGTCATACCCAGTTCTTCCCAGCACTCACTCTTGACTCTGTGTGCAGGGATCTCTCCTCACTCAAACTCTTAATTTTCTCCCTATATTCTCCACAAATGGTATGATTTTACCATAATCTGAAATTCTTGAATAAACAGTATTTGCTAAATTTACATATTACTGGCACTACTCATATCTACAGATTCAAAATGTCTAAATTCATCATGTAGAAGTTACTGAGAATCATGTAAATTAATGTATATAAATCATTTTCTAGGCATTTCATTTGGTCACCTGAGTGTTCTAGGAGTAATTTCTGAGCACAAAGTCAGGAGTAACCCGAGTACAAGTTGTGGCCCCAAACCAAGAAACAAATACCAATAATATATATAATTATATATAATATAATTATATATTATATATAATTATACATTATATAACTATATATATATATATCATTGTTGGTGGAGGCAGTAGTTAGGTGGCCAGGGCTGATGCCTAACTCTGAGCTTAGGAATCACTCTGGCTGTGCTCTGGGCACTATATGTGATTCCAAGAACCAACTTTGGGTTGCCCATGTGCAAAACATATGCCTACTAATTGTAAAGTAAAAGCTTTCAGCTATATTCTAAGGGTTTGAAGAAATAAAATCAAGAAGTAAAATATTAATGATATTGTACAATTACAGATGAGTCAAGAACAATATACAAGCAGAAGGAAACACATTTTCTGTGTATTGATCTCTTTCTTTTTTTTGGTTTTTGGGCCACACCCAGTGACGCTCAGGGGTTACTCCTGGCTACGCGCTCAGAAGTCGCTCCTGGCAGGCACGGGGGACCATATGGGAACCCGGGGATCGAACCGTGGTCCATCCTAGGCAAGGCAGCAGGCACCTTACCTCCTGCGCCACCTCCCGGCTCCCTCTTTCATTTTTTTTAATGGATAAAATAATTTAAAGAACTTTTGTTAAGCATACTTTAATTTTAACAACACACATTTTGTTCTTATTCATTCAAGATTTGAACAAATAAAATTATGTTTGTTATATATAAGCTTCTGAGTCAGATCTCAAGGGAACTCTTATTAAAGGAACATGTGGAAAGATCTATGAGTTTGGAAATCATTTTCACATAACTTCATTTTCCCATGATAAAAACCATATAATTATAGTAATAAGGCTACTGAGTTCTAGAATCCAGTTCCCTTGTTTAGACAAAGAAAGTTCAGGTCAAGTAATCATCCAAAGTCACAAATGGAAAAATTAGTGATTCAACTTCAGATCATTTATTTCTAGTGTAAATGCTTTTTGACTTCAGACAAATGATAAATTAAATGAAATAATTACAGCATATATATGTAAGTAGACCTTAGGAAGGAAACCAAAGCAAGGGTGAGTTAATAGGAGAAATAACATGTAAGAAAAGCAGGTGAAGCAGCAATTGCATACAATGATAGGGCATGCTTTTTTGATATAATATAATTTGAGCTAAGTCAATAAAAAATATTTTGTCAATCAAATATTTAAGGCAATCACAAAATAAGTCAAGCTACCATATTTTTGTTCCTGGTAACAAACTTTTAAATAACAATAATAGATACAATAGCAGATGATTTTTTGTTTAAAGAAAGAAGAAACTCAGTGCCACCAGCTATAAAAAGGAGTACATTGTTTGGGTTTAGAATTTATTCACTATCAATAGATACAAGGTTCATGAGCTAGTTAAACAAGACTATGTGGACATACTCATTTAAAAGCAACTAATTTCAGACAACTATAATTATTTTTTGATATTTTCTTCATTAACATATTCTTTTACATTCTATAAAAATGTATTTAATTTTATTAAGCAACCTTGGTTTAGGGGACCAGAGCTATATATCACATTGGGTAGTATGTTTATTTTGCAAACAACTAATCTGAGTTGGCTTCTAGGTATCCCATTTGTCACCTGAGCATGCTAGGAGTAATTTCTGAGCACAGAGCCAGGAGTAACCCAAGTGCCACTGGCAATTGTGGACCCAAACCCAAGAAACAAATACCAAAACATCTAGTGTACAGAGTTACTGATTGTTGAATCTTAGACATATAATATTTCAACACCAATCTAACTACTGTTGTCAATTCCCATCATCTATGATCCCATTCTGTCATTCCTCCCACCTCCCACTCCCTGCCTGGCACATTGGCAGGCACATTAAAGAGTTCCAAAGTTTGATAGCTACTACTTAGGTCTCATATTTCAATGTTTTGGGGACTGTGCTTAGGTTGCAAAGCTCTACCACTCTTCCACTTCAACAGTATAACCTAAGCCTCGATCCCTGTTCCCCATTATTTCCCTTTTGCTGTTACATTCTTTCATAGCTGTTCATTAGATTTATTTCCTGGAGGTTGAGATTTACTTCTCTGTGGCCTTAAGCAAATTAATATACTTATTTTGTTATATGATAATTAGCATATAACTGAGAATTAGGAGGTAGTGTTTTACTTTTTAAGGCAACTAATTTTCTGTACCAATTTACAAAAGGCAAGGAACTTTTGTTCCCTACCTCTGGTATAGAAAATTTGAACTCCTAGATATGTTTATCAAGCTAAAGGTCTAAAAGTAAGTTCAGCATTATGATGTTCTCCTTGATTTACTTTGATGGAAATAAATGATCTCTCATAGAGGTTATAAATATATTGTATAGAAAATCAAACTTAGCTTAAATAGTTTTTATAGTAGGCATATTTGTACTTTAATTAAGTTTAGAGTTATTCTCATTAAACATAGTCATGCAATAATGTATACTTCGTTAAACACTTAGTACAATGCTCAGCACTTCATAAATGCTGTGAAATGCTTCTCCCTTTTCCTTACCAAACCAGAAAATTTTCTATTATCTAACACATTCCTCAAAATACTTGTATAATATTTCTCTCTCTTTTCTCTCTGCTTCCATTCTAAGCCATATTCACTTTTCCAGAATTTCCACCTTCTTATAGGAGATACTTTTGAAGTTGTCCTTTCACATAAGAAAACTTAAATGAGGAAATGGAGTATAGTAATCATGTTCATTAAGTACAAGATGTGAAACAATTTGTATAATTCTCTTTGTGTAAAGAAGGCTATCTTTGGTAGTCACATGAGACAACAAAGAAAATCTCAACCAATTCTCATCTCTCTTAAAAGCAATCACACTTAGAACATAGGAGATTGAGGTATTAGTGGTTGGTAAATGTAGACTCCCTGTGCAGATGATTTTGTGATGTTTTAGATGATTATACATTATAGTCTATGCTGTGAGAGCAAAGGTTATGTTGTAACTGATTGACTATAAATATGCTTTTATTCTTCTTGCAAGAATTTGGTCTTGTTTCAGATTCAGTCTCTCTGCTCTGAGCACCGTCTACTGCTGTTTGCTTTATTTTTGTCCCCAGGTTGTTTTCTAACTAGGATGCAAGGTAAGATGAACACCACATTCAAAACAACACCATGCTGGTGATGCTGTCAGAAAGCACTTTTGGTGGTCCTCAGCAAACAGCATCCCTTTGTTCTGTGTTTAATGTTTAATATATGGAATCTGAGCAAGCACCTGCCATTATATACAACTCTCTAATCTTCCCCTTTATTAGCTGTCTGGCAACATCATCACACTTGGCTGCTTGGTTTAAATCTTGTTCACTCATAATATAAAAATAAATGTAGTCAAATAATGTAGACAGTTTTTCCTTTTTCAATGTAATTTTTCTTGAAACAAAAATTCTATATTTCTGCAGGAAAAGAGAGTATCTCTCTGCCTCTTAAGTAAATATTTTGCATTACAATTGTCCAGATGTGTAAGATGCCTACAGAAGCTTTCTCTGTTTACTGACTAATGCTTTCTATCAGTTGCTTGAAAAGGCATGCTAGGATATATATTCTTATTCACTGACTTAGTTGTTTAACTCATTAAAATAAAATTTATTAGATCTTTTGCTATCAACCATGCACTACGCTAGGCAGTGTGCGTATCAGAACAAATAGTGTATGTTTTATTTGAGAGCACAATTAAAAAAGATAATGCACAAAGACATAAATTCTAATATATGCGAATTGGTATAGAAGTCTGAACCAAATATTCTGAAAGCAAATAGTGATGAGTATTTAGGGAGTGTGAGAAGATCTCATAGAGAAGCAAAAGATATCTGAGCTGAAGTAGTAAATTTGTGCAGAGAGGAGATAAGAAGGAAGGGTGTTTTCACCAGAAGAAATATAAAATCTTTTGTATAAATGTAACAAAGAGAATTTAGTAAGGGAAGAATAGGATAAGATATTGGAAATGCCACTTGGATTAAAACATTAAAAATATTTTGACTCGAGGCCAGAGAGGTAGCACTAGAGGTAAGGTGTCTGCCTTGCAAGCGCTAGCCAAGGAAGACCCGCGGTTCAATCCCCCCACGTCTTAGATGGTCCCCCCAAGCCAGGGGCAATTTCTGAGTGCTTAGCCAGGAATAATCCCTGAACATCAAACAGGTGTGCCCCCCCAAAAAAACCCAAAATATTTTGACTCAATTAACTTATATTAATATGTAGATTTTGGTGGTCATTAGAGATATGACTAAAAGCTAGAAACTGGTTCTAGATTTCAGAGGCAGTCTCTGTCTTCAAATGGGCTTTTGAGTGAAACAAGTACCATTACCAGGAGATATTGGCTACATCTTCTGAAACATGGTGTAGCAGCTCTATCCATACAAGGAATCAAGCTGCCTGGAGAGAGGATTGACTATAGTAGAAGTAGCAAATGAGAAGGGAGGGAGAACACAAGGGTCTACAATAACTAAAGAAGGGAGAGAAAATACAAGGTCACAAGAAATAAAGTCTAGCTTGGGGGTATATTTTTCTACTTGTTTGATATTTAACCTTCCCTTTTAGGGTATGTATTTATGCTCTCACCTATCATGAGTCTCTTTTGGCATCTTCCTTCTTCCTATGAGAAATGGACCTTGTTAGTATAAAACTTATACAAAGCCACAGGGATAGAGGGAGGAGAAATGGGGAAGGTGTCTCTGGAGAGTTTATATACAAAGGAAGTGTGTTCATGTATGTGTGATTAAGAAAGCAGAACATATTCTAAGAACAAATAACAGGTTTTCCCCTCAGGACAATAGCATTGTTTTCAATAGAAAACAATATCAAAAAATAAATTAAATAATTTCATACAAATCTCATAAAATATAAAAACAAAAAATCCCACTTGCTCTTAGTGTTTGTGAAGGGGTTCAGGGGGTTCAGCTGTTTTAGCTTGATATAATGATACTTCTTACTTTTTCTTACTGCTAAAATCAGTCGAGCAGTTAAAGCCTGTTGCTATTTATCACTTACCATCTCTGCAATTACCCTACTTAGCTAACTCCCTCTTTTTCAGTCTTTGTATTTCTGGAGGAAAAACAGAACACAGCATCAACCACTTCGTTTAAAAAACAACCCGTACATTACTTAGTTGATTTTCACTGTAGGCATATCCTATCCTATTTCATGCCTGTTATGATACTTAGACTACGTTTGAAAATTCTTCTGGGTTAGAAGTCACAAAATACCTGTAGCTAGGTTGGAAAGATTAAAGATACTGTTCTTCCTTTGTGTGTGTGTGTGTGGGGGGGGTTAACTGACTGTGCTCAGGGGTTACTTCAGGGCCTGCACTCAGAAATTGCTCCAGCCAGGCTTGGAGAAGCATATGGGATGCCAGGACCAAACCTGGTCTGTCTAATGTTGGCCACATGCAAGGTAAATGCCCCACTGCTGTGCTATCATTCTGGCACCTTTATTGTTCTTTCGTATATAATGAGATATATGTTTCCCTGTGTCAAGCAAAATCTAATATTACCAGAAAACCATAGGTTTAGTCTTTTTTTTTTTTTTTTGGTTTTTGGGTCACACCCGGCAGTGCTCAGGGGTTACTCCTGGCTTCATGCTCAGAAATTGCTCCTGGCAGGCACGGGGAACCATATGGGGCACTGGGATGCGAACCGTTGACCTTTTGCATGAAAGGCAAACACATTAAATCCATGCTATCTCCCAGGCCCCTAGTCATTATTTTTCTACATAAGCCTACTTTAGCTGTGTGAAACTATTTCACATCATTTCTTAACTTCTTAGAGAAATAGAAATTAATGGTGGAGAATTCATTGTGTCAAACATTAAGCAGAGACCATTTACTTGAATTTGCTTCTTTATAAAGAAAATAAAATCAAAGCCATAAGTAATAAAATAAGCAAAACAATATTCTTCAGGGATAAAACCAGAATCTAATATCAGAATAAGTTATAAAATTATTATACATTTACTTTTATTTATTAATTTTTCAAGGTAATACAATTTTATTATTGAGTAAGACAGGCTATGTTATTAAAATTAAAAAATAAATATACATAAAATAATTATGCCTACTGCTTTTCTAAGTAGAAGCAAATTTCTTGGAGTATTCACTGTGTAGGCTTTAGTTCATTGGCTTATTGCATGACTTTAAATGTCATCAACCTCATTGCTGCACAGAAAATATATGGCTGGGTAAAATTTACTAGCATTTGAGTAAACCTATCATTTTCAAAATCTTTCATAGATTTTAATCTCTCATAGGAAAATAAGAGAGTATACCAAACTAAAATCAGAGATCGAAATGAAAGGGACAAAGTAAACGTTTCAAGGCTGGAGCACTAATTTGAATTGTATGAAATATAATGCAAATATATTATTTTTATAACAAAAATGAAAAGAGTCTTTAGAATAGTTTTACCATGTTCAGAGATCAGAAAAATACACAGTGGTAAGAGTCTTTTTGATTGAAAAAATTTTATAAAAGTAAGTCTGGAAACCTGAGCACTGGCACAAGTGATGAGGTGTCTACTTTGCCAGCACTAAATTAAGACAGATCGCAGTTCGATCCCCCAGTGTCCTCTATGGTTTGCCAAGCCAGAAGCCATTTCTGAGCACATAGCCAGGAGTAGCCTCTGATCATCACCGGGTATGCCCCCCCCCCAAAAAAAAAAAGTAAGTCTAATGTAAGTTATAAATTTAGTCATCTTAAAATTATTTTGAAGACATAGGGGATAGAGACAAGTACAGTAGATACAGCTCTTGTCATGCACACAGAGCCAACCCAGTTTTAATCACTTCAATCACACATAGTCCCCTGAGTCAAGCCAGGAGTGATTCTTGAGCGTTAGAAATAAGCCCTGAGTACGGAGAGGATTTGACCACAAAACAAACAAAAAACATTTTGAGGGGCCAGAGAGGTGGCGCTAGAGGTAAGGTGTCTGCCTTGCAAGCGCTAGCCAAGGAAAGACCAAAGTTCAATCCCCTGGCGTCCCATGTGGTCCCCCAAGCCAGGGGCAATTTCTGAGCACTTAACCCCTGAGCATCAAATGGGTGTGGGACCCCAAAAAACAAAAACAAACAAAAATTATTTTAAAGAAAGTCAAGTAAATATTGAAATTTTAAAATTGTCTTTGATAATTGTTGTGTAATATGAACCTCTTTGAATGTTTTCTATGTAGAAGAGGAAAGTGGGTTTTTTATAACTTATAAAACATATGATTCTCAAGTATAAAAACAGTATCCCAGTGTGAAAATATTAAATAGCTTTGAAATGGAAATGAGAATTACATCTTATTTTTAAATACACAGGAAGGACAAAAGGAAATTAGATTTAGAAACTGTAACAAAAAGAAAATTAGTTTTCTTATTTATAACCTTTCTTGTATATTTAAAAAATTGACTCTTCATTCTGCTATTTAGCTTCTGAACACATTTTATATGCCCAAATTTATATTCATATTTTCAGTCATCATTTAAATACCCTCCTCATTTTCAAATATGTGCAGATGTAGCATTTTATGTAATAATTATTTTTCATATATTCATAATTTCTCTGATGTGACATAAAGGTTTGTAGGCATGCAGACGAAAGCAAAGAAGGAATGAAGGAATGAAGGGAGGAAGGAA
>PVKC010014567.1:0-12437 GCA_004027635.1 Crocidura indochinensis | reverse complement strand
ACAATTCCTATAACCTGGATCTAACATAAACTCAGAACCCAAGAGAAACTAATCTACTAGAATTTCCTAATAAACATCCAATAAAAGGAATGATTTTCCAAAAAAGGTAGTTTTCCCAAAACTGCCTCTACATCAAGAAATAGACATTAAGAATTATACCTATTAAGGAAAAACATCTAAAGAGATATACAAAGAAAGAATACATATTCCCTTTAAGTCTTTTGAAGTAGGTGGGAGGAGGGAATAAAATCCAGAGCATTGCTTCAGCCTGCAACATAGTCTTGTGAAGTCTGAAAAACAGCTCCCAGCAGTCACATATCAGGAATTGTTCTGGAACTGGGGGCATCTCAGAAACCTCATCTGGTAGGAAGAAACTGTCTATAGCAAAGGGAGATGGGAGAAAAGGGAGAGCAAATTAGCAGCAGCGGCAGTGGCAGTTTCTTCTCAGGCTGAGGAAAAGCAGACTGGAAATCTTTTTTTGTTTTGTTTTGGGAGCCTGGTTGGTAGCTGGTTGGTGTAAAGAGAAAGTTTCAGTTCCTGAAGTGTTAAGAACTGAGGATAGGGGCAGAAGCGATAGCATGGAGGTAAGGCATTTGTCTTTCATGCAGAAGGACGGTGGTTCGAATCTCAGCATCCATATGGTTCCCTGTGCCTGCCAGCGGCAATTTCTGAGCATAGAGCCAGGAGTAACCCTTGAGCACTGTCAGGTGTGACCCAAAAGAAAACAACAACAACAACAACAACAATTTAAAAAAAGAACTGAGGATAAAAATGGTTAAGCAGGAAAAAATAACAGATCTAGGGTGAGAGAGTGAAGGAATAGAAAAGTAGTAAACAGGGGGAGGGAAAGAAGGGTAATTTATAATATAGACAGATACTAGACACAGACATTGAGATGACCAATATACTCACGTACATATGTAGACAGACACAGGATTGATCCATGGGTTGAACAGCTGACCCAGGTAGAATAGGTCAGAATGTTTAAAAATATAAATCTGGCAAGTCAGATGAAAAGGTTTTTAATTTTCTAGGCAAATCATCTTTGATGAGGGCAAACTACTGAAGAAAATCTTTGTGGGTTAGATTGTGTATAGAGCATCCTTTAAAACAACCATAAATTTTAAGTCTAGAAAACTAAGCAACATGGTAATGAGCACTGAAAGAGGAGACTACAATATAAAGTATCGTCTAGCTGGTCTTGAGGATCCAAGTTCCTTTCCTAGAAGCAGACTGAAATCATTACTATTATGATATAATGGTAAACTACCTAAAATTGAAAATAAATCACAATAGTGTACTCAATGAATGAGCACTGTAGCAGGAATTTATGGCCTATAGTTGTGTTTTCCATTATTGCGTGTGGACATAAACATTAGATTATATTAGCAGGCATAATCAAATGGAAAATGAATAAATTGGAATTTTGTTAAGACATTATTTTAATTAGCACTGTCTTTTGAGTCTAATCTGATATAGCATTGCAATGAGAAACTAGGAAGTCCAACCTATCTCCAAGTACCACTGTAGCAAAAAGATCAAGGAGTTATTATAGGCATATCAAAATTAAGACATTAAAATTTCTATGGTGAGCTTTATAGTGGGAGTCCAGGGCTTCCAAACACAATCTGAACCTATTTCTGTGGATAAAAATCATTAAAACATTATTATAGACATCTATAAAGATCAGTTGATTGGACCTGCTTAATCTAAACAGCTGTCTTGTTGCTGAAGTTCTCTTTGAAGTACAGAAGAGAATACAAGTTTTTGTGCTTCTTCTCTTCTGCTCAGTTGCTTCTCTTCTTCTCACTATACTCTGGGATTAATAGTGTTTGAGACAACTACCATTTAGACCATAAATTCAGTTCAGTATGCATAAAACCAAAACAAATTTGAACTGATCTTGCTATTGAGAAACTTTTGATATCAAAAGGTGTCAAAATAGGTTTCGAACAATTTGCCCCTGTGCCTTTTTTTTTTCTAAATTAATTTTGTCTGAAGAGCTTTGTTTGAAAATTATGATCCAGCAGCATGTTATTTAGTTTCCATGTGTTACATTTTCCCCACATCTTTTTACAGTCAATATTGATCTCTGTGGCATTGTAGTCCATAGTTGCTTGGTATAATTCAGAGTTAGTAATTCTTGTCTATTGTTCACCTGATCAATAAGTAGCATCCATCTTTGTCTCTAAGTACTTTCTTGAGCTTGAATGCAGTTTGATCTGATATGAATATAGCTGTGCCTAGTTCTTTTTTGTTTGTTTTACAGTGGCTTGTATAATTGTTTTCCATCCTTTTACTCTTAAGTCTGTGTCTATCCTGAACTTTTTTTGTCTGTTTGTTTTATTTTGTTTTTGTTTTTGTGCCACACCTGGTGATGCTCAGGGGTTACTACTGGCTATGAATTCAGAAATTGCTCCTGGCTTAGGGGACCATATGGGATGCTGGGGGATCAAACTGTGGTTTTTCCTAGGTCAGTTGCGTACAAGGCAAATGTCCTACCACTGTGCCAATGCTCTGGTCCCTATTCTGAACTTTTAAGTGTGTTTCTTGCAGGCAATAGATACCTGGGTTTTGTTTCCTGATCCAATCCACTTCTCTGTACCTTTTGATGGGAGAGTTTAGTCCACTGACATTTAAGGAAACCATTAACAGAAAGGCCTATTGTGCCATAATATTATGTAGGGTTATTGTTGTTACTATTGGGGATTTGATTTGTGTAATTGCTCTTTAAGTGGTTCATTTAGGCTCAATTTGATTAGTACAAATATTGCAAGTTCTTTTTTGTCTGAGAATGATTTTAATCCTCCCTCCCATGTAAATGAGAGTTTTGCTGGGTAGTGGACTCTAGGTTGAATGTTCATTAAGTAGTTTGAATATGTCATTCCACTCTTTTCTTGCTGTGATTGTTTCAAATAGAAGATCTACTTTGATTCTTCTAGTTTTTTTCTTCTCCCTTGAGCATTTTTATTCTTGTTGTTAGTTGTTTGGGGAATACCCTGGCACTTCTCTGGCTCTATGCTCAGGTATCACTCCTGGTAAATGTCAGAGATGATGGTGCCAGGAACTAAACCTTGGTTGGCCACATGCCAGGCAAATTGTCTCCCCACCGTAATATCTCTTTGGTTTTTGAAAATGAGATGCAAGTGGTAAAAAGTCTCCTAAGAACACCCTCTGAGAAGTCTTTCCTCAGGACTGATGACTGACCAATATTTTTAATAGTGAAGGTGATATTTTTAATACTTAGTAACAAACATTTATTTGGCCTAAATATGAATCTTCCTTCAGTTGTATTAAGTGTGTATATATTTGAGCTTTTTACTTCCAAACATAAGAATTTATACAGGCAAATATAGCCTTAATTACATTTCTCTTTACCTGGAAAACTCAAAAGATACTAAAAAATAACTTCTATTCCTCTTTGTCTTCTAAATGCTCTTGCAGTTTAAACAGAAAGGAATGTTCTGTTCTTGGGACATCTCTAAAAGACTTTGAGTACTTTCTAACTAATTTTTACTTCAGAATTAACATCTAAAAAGTTTGGCTAGGATATAGCATTAGGCTGTTGAGAAAACTTTCACCAGGTATAGATTTGTATCTCTTACAGATTAGTTTGTCTCTTTTATTTGCCCCTAATATAAAACCTCTTTCCCTTAGAAATAGGAAATTTGATAGAGAAATTCAGCTCCTTGTGCAATCTCTTAATCTGCATCAGTATTGACATCCAGGGCCTAGCCAGACAGGAACTTCTTTATTTATCTTCTCTTTTTTATCTCTGGATTCTTACTTGAAATGTATCTGTTCATCAGGTCTGCATACCACCTAGAGCCATGTGAATTGTTTTGTAAAAGGTTCTGTTAACAAGAGAGATATATTGTAATTTAACAAAGGAGAGCATTCTTTTTTATACCATAAAAAACTGTGACTGGCAAAATCCTTCATTTATAACCTGATTCTTCACATTAAAATCAGAATGCTTTTTCTTTCACATAAGACCCCTTGTGTGGTCTTCATTTCTTAATATTTCCTATTTTGCTGCCTATGCACCCACTGTCCTAGAGGGAACTCAAAAAAGTTCTCTAACATAAATAGACCAAAGCTAGCCATATCAAATCAGGACTGTGTGGGTTTCCCTCTATCCAACTCCTCTTGTTTATTACTCTGTCCTGATTGCTCAGGAGACATTTTGGGGATCCCAGATGTGGCTGCTCTAGTGTGCATGCATTGGTCTCCTAATATGACCAAACAAGTGTCACAGCACAGTTGATGTGTACCTGGCTTTTAGTGCTCAAGGCTGAAGACATGGAAGAGACATGGAAGAAGACAAGGAGCCTCTGTTGAATGAACATCTAGATAAAGTGCTTGGGAGGAACTCAAATAGACACACATGCCCAAATTAAACATAACTCATCTATTGAATTGTCATCTAATGCAGTAAACCAGTTCCAGTTATCACTTCTGAGTCAGTCCTTATGCCAGGTCTGCTGAAGATAGGAAATAAAGGCACTTAGCTGTACCCTAAGTAGCCCAAAGCTAGAAGAGGCAGGTACTGCAATGAAAATATTGCCCCCACTGTAGATAAGTAGCTGAATGATGGCTGTGGAAGGTCTGAAGTTGGCAAAAAAGCATGCAAGTCTGACCTAGAGAATGAATTAGGTGCATTTTGTAATGCTGACAGTGAGTTTACTGAGTTGACCAGAGAGTGGTCATGGATGGTTCATGTTCCAGAGACAATTAAGTTACAAATGATAGGCATGGAAAATGCCTATCGTTCTTAGGACTTCTCTTCCCTTTCCCCAAAGATAGCAGAGCTTGGTAGAGATAGTGCCTGCCTGTGGCCCTGGAGGACACCACACTTAAGGAATTCAAAGATGCCAAGTAGCTTTGGATCATGACCTCAGTCAGCCTCAGGGAGCTTCCAGGGAATTGTTGTTTTCCGGGAGTTCAGAGAGCTGTAGGGGAACGTCCCACCTCTCTGTCCCAACCACACAGCCAGTAGCATCTGTTCTCAGATCTGTACCTCACAGATACTCTTAAAATTTTCTGAAAATTTTATTGTTATGCTGTACAGATATATGTAGCTTTTTTCCAGCTTGCAATCAATAAACTGTGAATCTGTGACTGTAAATAAGACAACTTGTAAAAATGCATTTACATTGATACTTCCAGCTTAAAATTTATTTTGCTTTTACTTTAGCTTATTTATGAGCCGGCACAGACACTGATGGAGAATCTGTTTCCACACTAATAACACTAAAATAGATTTAGATGCATATCAGATGGAAGCTGAGTATCATTTTTAATTATGATTAAGGTGATGTTTTATTATTTTTCCCAGAGGAGTCATGAGTTTTGACTGCCCAAAATGTTAATTGAATGTACCTCCTGAACCTTTAATCAGAGCACATTCTTGGTAAATAACTGTGGTTCTGTGGACCGTTTACTTCTTGAAGGCCAGAAGTTCAAAGAATCATCCTAGATGCCTTTCTCTTCCCTCTTCCCTGCCTGGAAATCAGCATGTGGTTTGACCCTGGCCTGCTTAGGATTCTACACTCACTGATGTTATTTTGAGCCTTTTAACCCTGTATATCCAACTATATAATGGGTAAAGGTAATGTGAAGCCCACAGCGTACCTGCATACATGCCATTCTTATTGTCGGTCCCTTAGCAATAGGAGTCATTTCTTTATTAGCCCATTTTTGTATTAAAGTCTTAGTAAAAATGTAGTCAAGGGAAGATCCCAAACTAAAGCTTTATGACTCTGGTGGAGAGAGATGGGCCACATGCCCATCTGGCCAGGGTTCATATGGGCAGTCAGACTGTGGATGTACCCCTGGAGGAACTAAAATGAGTCTTCTTAGCAATCTTGGTGGGCAGGAACTTGCTTCTGAGAGCCAGCCTGATGGAATCAAAGATTGTGGGCTGTAACTTCAGACGGATTTCAAATCTCATCCTCAGCTATTAAAAGGGGACTGATACAGACCAGAGCGATAACACAGTGGTATGACTTTTGCCTTGCACGTGGCTGATCTAGGACAGACCTTGGCTTGGTCTCCAGCATCTATATGGTCCCCTGAGCCAGGAACAATTTCTGAGTGCATAGCCAGGAGTATCACAGTGTGTGGTCCAAAAAGAAAAAAGTGTGTGTGTGTGGGGGGGGAACCAATAATGTTAATACTAGTGAGGATTGTGACTAAGGGATAAAAGTACTTCTGGATGTAAGTCCCAAGTGCGTGTCATTATGAATGGATGCTAGAAAGCAGAACATGGAGCCCAGAGTCCTGTGGACTGCAGAGAAGTCCTCTGCTAATATTATGAAGTTGATGTCATGGAGACTCCAACTAGGTTCTCAGAAAAGTGACCTGAAGACCATAAAACAGGGATTTGGCAGAGAGCTGAGTATTTCCTTATCTCTCAGAGATATCCCTCACCATGGGGCTCCAGCCTTACTCCTTATGTTTCCTCCCTAGTCAACTAGCTGATCTGATCCTGAAAGGGCCACTTGTTGGGTCTTCATGAACCTTTTTCCAGTTTTTAGAACCTTAAGTTCAAGTAAAATTTTTCCTAGAATGCTGGCATTTGGTGCCCCTGCTGATGCCCACAGAGAAGGGGTAACCTTTAGGAAATCATCATGGTTCCCAAAGCCTTTTGTGGCCAGTGCATTTGCCTTAAGTCTGCCCACTCCTTTGGCATCAGTGTGGTCCTGTGATTCTTTCATCCATCATGCCCATGAGGCTCGTTCGCTGGTTACTTCCACTGTCTCCTCAGCTGGGTTGCTGTGATTTTCTGAAGGAACACCATCAAAATGTGTGCAGTGAGTACATTTGGTTGAGGGATACGGAAGCACATGAGACCCTTGTACTCAAATCGTCCACAAACAGAAACTTGGTCTCTCTTGTGCACCATAGGACTTGCTCCTAGCCCAGCCCCACTCATTCTGCTCCTTCCTGTCAGCTTCTGAGATGCACAATTGCAAGGAACCCTGAATAAATGCAGTTGGGACTTCCCTGGGCCCAGGCCAGGTATGTTGCTTCCAGGCTGGCTGGGCTTATTCCCCATATGCAGGGCCTGCACCACTATTAGAATGACCAGATATGTGAGCCACAAAGACTTTGGATGTTCGCCCATCCCATGCCAGACCCCAGGAGTATGTAGGCATTAATTAGTAGGAATAAGAGATATTGGTGGGCATGTGAAGGCAGGAGAAAAGTGATAAAAGCAAAGTACCAGGATTGATACCTCAGCTGAGAAATAAGCTACAGGCAAAGGTAAAGGAAGCCTGTTGGGGGGTCAGGATACACTTGCTCAGGGACCTTGAAGGAGTGTACCCCCCAAAAGAAAGCTCCCACTCTTATTATCACAGACCACAGCCACCAGTAGAGCCACAGCAAGCTGGAGATGCGTGTCATGGCAGTTGGGCACATGAGTGACAGACAGAAACTCAGGACCCAGTAGCAAATCTTGCTTTGTGCAATGTATGATACGGCTGAACCCTAGGACAGATGTGAGATGGAACTGAGAATTTGTTGCAGAATGGGCCAGAGAGGCCAGTGGGGCTATTTTCATAGTGAAGGAGATGGGATGGGGGCTGGAATATGTAGGGGGCCATTTGGGTGTTAGTGTTATAGCCCTCCGGGGTAAAGACTGGCAACCAAGTCTACACCATCCAAGTGTGGAATTCATGCCTCAAAAATATTTTGGGGAGCCAGACCCAGTAATGCTCATGACTGACTCCATGCTTAGGAGTCATTCCTGGCAGTGTTTGAGAAACCTTATAGGATGCCTGGAATCAAAGCAGGGTTAGCCTTATGCAAGACAAACACCTTACCAATGTGCTTTCTTTCTGGTCCAATTTTTATTGAATATATTTTCCAGAAGTGCACAATCATGGCTTTCTACTCAGAGGTCACTCCTGGTTGCAGTTGGGAACCGTACACAGTCCCAGTGCTCAAACAAGGGTCACACACATTCATCCCTTGTACTATTCTCAAGCCCTACAAAAGGACCCTTAGAATTCTCTTGATGGAAGCCCCCAGGAGAGATCAGTTTATTACTAAAATGTGATTCACACACACCAAGGATCTCCACTCCACACACACATACTGCAGCCTTTAGCTTCAGTGCTCTATAAGCTGTGTAACCTGGCCACCTCCTCTTTACTTCATAACCTTTCAAGTGTCCCATTGAAAATTGAGAGCTGGTTGGGGCCATAGAGATTGTATAGTGGTTAAGACTCTTTTCCCTGCACATTTATGGTCTCCCAAGCCCCGCAAGAAGTAATCCCTGAACACAGAGCCAGGAGGAAACCCTAAGCACTGCCAGTTATGGTGCAAAACAAAATAAACAAACAAGATAAGGAAAAGAGAGTTATACAGGATCAAGAAAGGGTAACACTAAAATTGATCTCCTTTGTAAAACATGGCATTAAGCAGACTGGGTTAAGCAAAATCTGGGCTTTTGTGAGAAAGAACATTGCTTTCTGGGTGACCTTTAATAAAACCATAGTAGACAGTTCTGTGAGGGACCTCAGAAGTTGTCAGATTTCTGAAAGTACCTCCGTGTCCTTTAGGGCAGAAGTATCCACACAGAGATGGAGAGAGCTCTGCACGATAGTCGATAGTGCAGACTATTTATTCATGGGTTGCAGATGCCTGGTCCCCAGTAGTAAGTTCCTCCTGCTAAAGCTGGTACCACTTCTCCCATGGCACTTGAGTCTGAGCTGATGGTACCTGTGGTAGGAAACAAGGAGTGAAGTTGCAGTTGTAGCTTCTATGTTCTCCCTGTACCAAAATTTAGCACTCCCTCTACACAAGACCACTGTGTCTGTGACTTGTGAAACTTCTGGAAATTGTAGTTATGGCATAAGCCTCTTCTTCCATTAAAATTGCTCAGGTTTTGTTGTTTTATTAAGCATCTGTTCTCCACATTGGTATTTGCCTTGTTATTAAGTGAATGTTTAATGGCTACGAGTCTAGAGGGCTGCTTTACTTTCTTCAAGTGGTTGGCAGGATCCTTGTGGACGGTGGCAAGAAAATGAGGAACTGAATAATCAAAAGTGATTGTAGGAACCTACTTATTACTCTGTCTCTCCTCATCCTCTCTCCCTTCCATTTTCCTTCCTTCCATATTTCCGTCCTTTCTTCTCTCTTTCTCTCTTTTATTCCTTTATGGGAGTGTGGGGGATTCCAACCTGCTCAAATCTAAATCCAGAGAGGGTCCTGCTTTTGTACCCCATTTTTCCATTCTGTGCTGCACCTGTATTTTTCTGACACCCACATCTCAGCTCTTCACTTGCCCAGTTTCCTCATGTTGTATCTAAAGGTGTTTTGGTCTTTCAAGGGTTGAAATTGAATGGCTACATTTCTTTTCTGTGGGGGGGGGGTGATGGACTACACCCAGTGTTGCTTAGGGATTACTGAGGCTCTGCAGTCAAAAATTGCCCCTTGCAGATTCTAGGGACCATATGGGATGCCCGGAATCGAACCCAGGTCCATCCTGCGTCAGCTGCTAGTAAGACAAATATTCTACCGCTGTGCTATAGCTCTGGCCTCAGAATGGCTACATTTCTTGGTTGCAAATGAATTTTATTGATTTGACATTTAATTCAGACATTATAACATTATCTCAGATCTCTGTTAGTGACTCTGACTCAGCATGCCAGAGTTTTCTTTCTATTTAGTTTTGGTGTTGTAGCTATATCTAGCAGTGTTCAGGGCTAACCCTTGGTTTTGTGCTCAAAGGTCATTCCTGTTGGGGCTTGGGGAACCAAACTTGATGCTAAGAATTGACCAGGGGGGAAGGGCGGTGGCACTGGAGGTAAGGTGCCTGTCTTGCCTGCGCTAACCTAGGACTGACCGCGGTTTGATCCCCCGGTTCCCCATATGGTCCCCCGTGCCTGCCAGGAGTGACTTCTGAGCGAATAGTCAGGAGTAACCCCTGAGCATCACCGCCAGGTGTGGCCCCAAAAACCAAAAAAAAAAAAAAAAAAAAGAATTGAGCCGGGATCAATGTGTGCAAGCCTTACCTATTGTACTATCTCTTTGGCCCCCAAGTTTTTCTTTACAAGAAAATCCATGTTTTATTGTGTGTTCTTCCTTTCCTTCATTGTGTTAAGAAAACAAGTTGTTTTGTTTTGTTTTATTTTATGTACTTTTTTTTTTTTTGGTTTTTGGGTCACACCCGGCAGTGCTCAGGTGTTACTCCTGGCTCCATGCTCAGAAATTGCTCCTGGCAGGCACGGGGGACCATATGGGGCACCGGGATTCGAACCGATGACCTTTTGCATGAAAGGCAAACGCCTTACCTCCATGCTATCTCCTGGGCCCCTATTTTATGTACTTTATGTTATGTTACATTATGTTACATTATTTTATTTTACATTTCTGGCTCATTATGACCTGAACTGTATCTCTCCATGACCATTTTGCCCGAGCTGCCATAAAACCCAGATACCAGAGCCCAGATGTGTCATGGCAGCCTGCCTTCAGGCTAATTTTTAACTGTGTGCTTTGTGTGCTGAACATCCCAACACTTATCCTTCCTCCAGTACACATAAACTCCCTTGCTGAATGCTAGGGATATTCTACTGTGTCCTCTCTTCATTTCTCTTCCCTGGCAGGGTCCCCTGCAATTTATGAGGCTGCATCTCTCCCAGGACACCTACAGGACCTGTCTCCCTCCACACAGAACTGTTGTCAGTCATTTGGAGCTTGGGCTCGACACATAGCACTGGAGGAACCGAAGTCTCTAATTAGTCTTGGCAGCAACAGCATTTGTTTATGACATTGCATAATCCAATTTGTATAATTGCTCTTTTATAACTCACTTAGAGATTCCAGGCAGTGGTTGCCCACACAGAGAGCAGGAGTGGGGACTGTGGGCAGGGCCAGTGATGCTACAGCTGCAAGGTAACACAACCAGAAGCAGGAAGTGGAAATGCTGCTTGGGGATATGCCCAAACCAGAGTCAGCTCCCATCTCTGAAAGAGAAACTTTAGTTGAATTATTTTCATTGCCATAAGACATAAGGTTGAGAATCACAGGAGACAGACCCAGGGATCTACAAGGAGTCCATCTTTATATTTTCATGTAGGCAGAGAGATTCATGCTGTTTTTTGGTCAAAGATGGTTCTGGGCAGACAGTCAGTGGGTGATATAATACTTTTTAAAATAAGTGAATGTATTCATAAACAGTTCCTTATATACTTGAACAGTTGGGAAGAATATAGAGAATCCATTTCAAACTTTTAAAGCAAATATGCCTCAAACAATTTAATGCTCCTATGATAATTAAATGTATGCCCTTGGTATACATAGCAAGTAGAAAAAGTCTCTTGGGGTCAGTTAGGATATTAAAATGATTTTGTATAAGTTGTCTAGATTTAAAAGAAAAGTACAAAATCTTTGAGCTAATGGACGAAGTATAAACTGTAAAACACAGAATCTTGTGTAATGAGGAAGGTCTTTTACTTCCCTGGAAAATGGAGCCTTTATTATAGACCCTATGTGCCACCCACTTGTAGTTTCCACTTGTTGCTCAGATTTTTATAAAGAAAAAAATTAACTTAATCCAAGAACAGGTTGCCCTACCTCACCACCCAATGGTAAGATAAAATCAAAAGAGGCTCTGCCCTAAGATCTGTACAAGAACCAATATCTCTATTTACAAAAGACTGTCTACAACAACTGAGATTAAACAGAACTTTTCTTGGGACCACAAAGAAAGACGTTATCCTAGGCTTTATCCTAGGACCTGGACAAAAACCAAGATCTGTAACTACAAAACACTAACTTTTTTAACCACAACTGAGCAGAATTTTTTCTGGAACTATAAAAAGAGACATTGGGGTTGGACAACCAAAATGCCTGGATCCTGTAGTTGATCTTTTGACAGTATGCTTCATGGCAGAGACACTCTATCTCTTAGGCCAAAGGATTTTTATTTCTAATTTCCCCAAAGTTTGATGTGCCTATGAAAAAAAAAGCACACCCCCTTTTTTCTTCTTTTAATTTTATTTATATTTTTATATAGGGGCTCCTGATTTTCCGTAAAACCAAAGAATTTGAATCACTTTGTTCTGTCTCATGTTTCTAAGTCTTTTTACAAATTGAGAAAAGAAAAAAAGATAGTGAATGGAACTCAGGGGCCAATGGTTTCAGGAACATTGAGTGGGAAAAAAGAGGGCAAATCCAAATACCTGAGCAAAAGTCGACTTCAACAGAATCAAGAGACCCAAACTATAACAAGCTAACCACAAAATGCATTTGTTATACTAGTAGTCCAGGGGGCTAGGGATGGAGGTTTGGGATGCATGCAGGGAACCATGGTAATTCACTGTCACTAAATACCTGAAATACAGCTGTGAAAGACTTATAATTCACAATGACCTCAAAAAACAAACAAGGGGCCCGGGAGATAGCATGGAGGTAAGGCGTTT
>PVKC010014566.1:0-22067 GCA_004027635.1 Crocidura indochinensis | reverse complement strand
GGGGACCATATGGGGCACCAGGTTTCGAACCGATGACCTTTTGCATGAAAGGCAAACACCTTACCTCCATGCTATCTCCCGGGCCCCTCCTTTCAGAATTTTTAATATTTTTATTCTATGGAACCATCATTGCTGTATAATATGTGGTGTGTGTCATTGAAAAATAATCTGTATCCCCTTTATCCTATTGATCTTACAGTCCAAAAGTTTATTACAATTTTATTTAATTCATCTATTTGCTGGTTTCTCTATAAACCACATAAGTGAAATCATATCATATATGTCTTTGTCTAATGCTCTCAAGTATCTTAATGTTTTTGAAAATTGCAGAATTTCTTGTTTCTTTTATGACTTGTTTCATTTTGAAAATTAATTTTAATTTTTATGCTTACAAAGAAATGCTTTAAAGATCTGGGGACCACAATTCTTGGCCAATGTTTTGGTTTGACATTTTACTAATTGACCTAAGAATACAGTGTTGCTTTGGATTTGAGCTGATGGTGTCCTTGACCAGAACTGACTTCATGCAAAATATGAGCCTTGAATCCTGCACTTTATTTTTTCTTTATATTTTACATATGACTGATACTGTATTGTTGAACTTAGTTGCTAGTTTTTTATTGATGATTTTTGGCACCTATATTCAGCAGAAATATTAGTCTACAATTTTCTCTATTATTATGTTTTGTCTGACTTTAGAGTCAAGAAATGTAATAATGTTTGGAAATTTCATTTCCTATTCAATTTTACCATAGAATTGGAAAGGGGTAGGTAAAGGCGCACTTACATAATATGGTCTTTAAATTATAGACATTTTTGTAATGCCAAGCGAGAATTTCTAGGAGTTTGACAGCTTAAACTATTGGGGAGCAGTAGAACATTCTGGGAATAATTTTGTGATTTACTTAAAGCTAGCTTTATGATGAATGACCCTAATATGAAATTTAAATTCATATTGTAGTGAACAAATATTTCATCTTTATTCCTTAACTTTGATGGAAATAATTTGCATCTTGAAATGAATTCAGTTAGTAAAGTTTGGGTAGAAGACTAAACAATTTAACTGTATGTTAGAGATTTGAGAAAAATAATTGAATAAAGCATATAATTTTTATAATGACATTTCGCCTTAATTTTACTCAGATTTGGCAAACTACGTATTTTTCATATTAAACTATTTTATAGTTTGAAGTTACAACTGCATTATTTTTCTTTAGTTATTAGCAATTTATAAACAGGGAAAAAACTTGAATATGTATTACATGATAAGAGAGAAAAATGACATATAAGAAGTAAGTTGTACTTTTTATATAAAGTGAAAATATACAATATATAAAAATACATACAGTATTTTGGGGCTGGAGTGGTGGTACAAGCCGTAACTCATCTGCCTTGCATGTGCTAGCTTAGGATGGACTGCAGTTCAACCCTTTGGAGTCCCATATGGTCCCCCAAGCCAGGAGCAATTTCTGAGCGCATAGTCAGGAGTAATCTTTGGGCATCACTGATTGTGGACAAAATACCAATATATATCTATATATATTGGTATATATATGTATTGTATATATATACACAGTATTTTATAGATATTTTAAAATGGCAGATGGCTCATTAGAGGAATATTCATTACTTGATAATGTTTATATGTGTACATATCTTCAAAATCTAAAATTGCTTTGTTATAAAGTTAACCCCTGTCATATATCTTACAATGCCATATAACATATGCTTTTGAGGGGCTGGCAAGAGAGCATGGAGGTAGAGCATTTGCCTTGCATGCAGAAGGATGGTGGTTCAAATCTTGACATCCCATATGGTCCCCTGAGCCTACTGGAGGCGATTTCTTTTTGTTTGTTTGGTTTTTTGTGGGGTCACACCTGGCAGTGCTCAGGATTACTCATGGCTCTATGCTCAGAAATCACTCCTGGTAGGCTCGGGGGACTATATGCTGGGATTCAAACCACCGTCTTCTGCATGCAAGGCAAACACCTTACCTCCATGCTATCTCTCTGCCCCCAAGGGGGAGATTTCTAAGCATAGAGCCAGGAGTAACGCTTGAGAGCTGCTGGTTGTGACCCAAAAACCAAAACCAAAAACAACAAAAAATATGCCCTTGAATATAGCTATAATCACTAAACGTGTGTCACTGAGAACAGAAAAAAATGAGAATGTAACCTTTTAATGAAGAAGCATTAGAAATAAAAGCAGTCTTAATATTTTTACAGTTAAGTTCATTGTACAATAAGCTCAAGATTCAAACAATTCAAATAAGTTGTTTGAATAATGCTCATTGGCACAAGTATCTTTCTCAATATACACAAGTAAAATGTTTTTTTGATAACTTAGTTTTTGTTTCATTAACTTTGTTTTGATAACTTATTTAGGTAAATTAATGCCACTTTAGCAATTCTTTTGTGCAGATTAAGCTAAAGTTTCCTCTATTGGAATATTTATTCTAGTTTTAGACTTTGAATAAATCTCATTAATTCTTAAGAGGTTCTTAATAAAAAACAGTGGTAATATTTTATTTCTTTTTGGTTAATTTAATTTGTTTTATTTTTTCAATTTTTATTGCATCTTCTATTTCAATATTGTTAATAATAATAGGAATTTAAGGCATGTAGTGCTCAATGTTTAAAGGTCCCTTTCAACCCCCACTCCCATATCCCTTTTGCAAACTTATTTTTCAAAAATAATTTAATTACCATCATCTGGGCATTATATTTACAATAATGTTAAACCAAATGGACTTGGTATATTAAGTACACTCAAGACCCTTAACCAATATATCTTTAACTCATACCAAGTCCATTTCATCAATATCCCTTATCCTCTAGTTCATTACTTAGCATTTTCAATTTTGTATCGTTTGCCATCATTTGATACCTTCCATTACCTTGAGTTATTTTTCTATATACCACAAATGAGCGAAACAATCTGATATTTGTCCTTTTCCCTCTGACCTTATTTAACTTAATATTAAGCTTCAGTTCTTTTCATTTTGCAGAGAACTGCATGATTTTTGTTTTCTCTATGCCGGCATTTGTATATCTATCTAAACTTTATCCATTCAACTATTGTTGGACATTTGGTTTGTTTTAATATTATGGACTTAAAAATAAAAGGGCTGGAGAAGTAGTGCAGTTGTAGGGCTTTTGCCTTGCACACGGATATCCTGTGTCCCATATGGTTTCCCAAGCTAAGAGCGATTTCTGAGTGCAGAGCCAGGAATAATCCCAGAGTGTCACCAGGGGTGGTCCAGAAAACCAAAAAATAAAGTTAAATAAAATAAAATAAAATTCTGGACTTAGTACTAAGAGATATAGTGAGTATAATGGGTAAATATTTTTGAATTAATGCTTTTGTGATTTGGGGTTAGATAACAAATGGAATCACTGGATCATATGAAAATTCTATTCTTTTTTGAAGAATCTATATTCTGTTTTCCATAGAAGTTAAACTAGATGGCATTTCCACCAATGGTGAATAAGGGTATTTTTTTCACCACATCAACACCAACACTGATTATTTTCAGTTTTTAAAAATGTTATTCTTGGGACTGGAGTGATAACGCAGCAGTAGGGCATTTGCCTTGCATACGGCTGACCCATGATGGACCCGGGTTAAATCCCTGATGTTTCATATGGTCCTCCAAGCAAGGAGTGATTTCTGAGCGCATAGTCAAGAGTGACCCTTGATCATCACCGGGTGTGGCCCAAAAACAAACAAACAAAAACACCCAAAAATGTTATTCTCATTGATGTGAGATGATATTTCATTGCCATTTGGGTTTGCATATCTAATAATATGATGAACATTTTCATAAACATTTTTCTTGTCCCTTATGTACTCTTTGGGAAAGATTCAGTTAATCTCTCCAAATTTTTGGATGGAATTATTATTATATGTATTTTTGTTGATCATTTCGTGTATTTTATACATTTGTTTTCTTTTGTTTTGTTTTTGGGCCACAGCTGGTGACGCTCAGGGATCACTGAGCTCCTACCTACGCTCTCAGAAATCGCTCCTGGCTCGGGGGAACATATGGAATCAAACATATGGGGGAATCAAACCGCGGTTTGTCCTAGGTTAGTACGTGTAAGGCAAATGCCCTACTGCCTGCACCACCACTCTGGCCCCTGTATTTTATAAGTTTTAAATATATACTTCTAAATGAACTATTGTGTGCCAATATTTTCTCCCAGTTTGTAGGGTGTCTTTTTGTTGTTGTTGTTGTTGTTGTTTGGGTTTTTTGGGGGGACACACCTGGTGCCACTCAGGGGTTACCGCTGGCTATGCACTCTGAAATTGCCCTCGGCTTGGGGGACCATATGGGATGCCGGGGGATCCAACCAAGGTCTGTCCTAGGCTAGCGCTTGCAAGGCAGATGCCTTACCTCTAGCACCACCGCTTCGGCTCCTGTAGGGTGTCTTTCTATATAAATTTAATTCTTGGAAACAAAAAACCTTATAAGGCTGGAGCATTAGATTAGAGCCTGGTATAAAATACAAAAGAATATAAAGAAATAAAAATATTGTTATGCAAGATTAAGTTTGTTACCATGATTAGTTACAGTCAATGTATAACTTTGATAATTTAATTTTGTAATTATACCTTGACAATATAATTTTTCTGTGCTTATTTTTCTGAGAAATAGTATAAGATGTGGATATTGTACCCATATATTTAAGCACAGATGATGACTGGATAAAGAAACTATGATATATATTCCCAATTGAATACTACTTGGCTATAAGAAAAAATGAAATGCAAATTAGTGCTACAACTGGAGAGTAATATTTTGAGTGAAGTTAGTCAGAAAGAGAGGGATGGATACAGAGTTATCTGTCTCAGATGTGGCATGCAAACAAACATAGTAAGAAATTAACAAATGGTCAAAGGCAACAAAATCTAAGAATGTGTCTACACAACTGGGTTTACAATGATGGGGGCAAGGTGATATAGGTTGAAGAAGAGTCTGAGACTATGGTGAAGGAAAGCAGACACTCTGGTGGAGGGTGTGCTATTAGAACATTGTAGTCATGAAACACTCTCCTTTAACAGTATTGCATATTATGGTGCCTAAAAGAAAAAAAAGATAAATAATTTGGCTTCTAGAAAAATTTAAAAATTCTAAAGTTACTATTTTTGGTAACTCTCAAGCTATGTTCAGAATCAGGGGATTACTCCCTGGTCTTCTCAGTCAGCTGAACTGTCTGGTCAAGGGAGGGCCTGTAGTGCACTGGGGCAGGCTCTGTACTACCAAGAATTAGCCATGTAATTATAGTGGTGTCCATAATTGAATCAGGATCAGTAACATGCAGGGTATGCAGGATATTAACCTTTGTATTATCAGTCAGGCTCTCCAACCAAAGTTAATATTGATTGTCTATCAGTAGAATTTAACCTCCCCTGAAGTCTGGAAATATAATGGAAAACAGATTTAAAAAACCTTGACCTTCTCTAGCACCACTAATAATCCCGAGAGTACCAGTGACCCAGGAATCACATAGTCAGGAACAAGCCTTAAGTACCTAGGTCTCATAATGTTTGGCTATAGCCCTCAAATTCAAACCTAAACTCAAAACAAACAAAATCAAACAAATCCTCCAGACAAAAAAATCACACAGGTCATTCTTGACTTCGCTTCTCCTCTCTTGAATAACTGAGGAATACCTAAACAAGTAATAAAAACCAATTACTGGAATAAGATACCACTTAGGAAAGTACTAGGACATAGGGGAGAGAGGCAGAACTACCTTAATTGTATTTGAAGGCTGTAAGAAGACTACACATAAGCCACTTTATTTCCCTCAAATCAGAGAAGCACTTCCATTGAGGTCTCCCTTGAACCCAATTTCTCAAGTACATGAGTGAGAGAAATATCTGATCTGTGAGCCATATAAAACCATTGAAATCCTGTAGTCTCACTTAATATATGATGAGACAGGCATGGATGCTTCTCATTAGCTGTCTACAATGAGTCTGCTAGTATTGTGTGACCTACAAATCATCTTATTGTTGAATAACCCTTAACAGAAAAAGTTTTCTCAGCTCTGCTCTAGTGGAAAGAAGAGAACCCAACAGGAACAACAGCATGAGTTTCCCACTCCTGGGTGATTTTGTGGAAACTACTCTGGCCCTACTCTAGCTACAGGGGAATCTGTAGATCTTTTTTTGTGAGGGGGTGGGGCCACACCCGTTGGGTGCTCAGGGGTTACTCCTAGCTAAGCGCTCAGAAATTGCTCCTTGCTTGGGAGGACTATATGGGATGCTGGGGGATCTAACCGCGGTTCTTCCTTGGCTAGTGCTTGCAAGGCAGACACCTTACCTCTAGCGCCACCTCATTAGCCCCAAGAAGTCGAGAATCTGTAGATCTTAACCACTAGGAATCTGACTACACAACAGAAAAGAGAAAATGGGCTTGGAAAAAATCAGTAAATTTATCCCAGAAGACCAATTTCATATCTAAATACCCAAGTAGTAGTTAGTTAGTTCCCAACTAGCACATTACTCACCTAAACCATTCAATTAGAGTTGTAATGTGATCAAGAAAGTCTGGGACTGACAGGTTTGCCTTCTTCAAATCTTTCGTTGAGGAATTTTGACTGCCCGAAAGCTTAAGTGCCCTTAACTAGAAAGGTGCTAAGTCTTAGCTCCGATGGCTGTAGTAAGAGGCTTTTTGCTCCATCTGACCAGAAGAAATGGTGACAAATTTTGACAACTGTGTAGCAGCTAGTACAATATGTTCTCATAGGAAAGAAAATGCTATAAGTGGAAGTTTCCCATACTATGCACAGGAAGAGAGATTACATCACAGCCAAGGCTGAAGGTAGTTCTCAGTCTCATATGGAATACATTTTAGGAAAAATAACAGGTCCTCTTGCTCAGGCCCAGAGAAGGGTCTGAGACAGGATTATGCCTGTAAAAAATGGAGCAAACAGCTGAATACCTTATGGCCCAGAAGCTCCAGTAACAAGATGACAGGTAGAATCAATACTTTGCAAACACAAAACAGATATCCTCTTTGATCAGGGAACTTGGGGTGAATTAAAGAACATAGAGCATTATCAATTTTAAAGCTGCCTCTTTCACTGAATCTAGGAAAGAAATGTAATTTGTAGTTCCATTAGTGACTAAATATAACCTTTAGTCTGTCTGACCAGAGAACCTAGTCCAAAAGCACAAAAAGCTGCAAATGGCTAATTCAGTGGTCCTATACAATGTGGTACTTAAATAGAAAAGACAGTTTGTAGATTCTTTTACCTGTGCAGAGACAAACTAACTCATCTAGTCAGGGAATTTTATTGTACACTGTGGACAGATTTGGGTTTTGAGACAAGAAATATATAGGTCTTACCAGCTTCTATGCCAGGGCAGAAACACTAATTCAAAGCCCCATCTACTAAATACAGCAACAGGTCTTGATCATCTAATAAACTTGACCAGATAGTTCAGGTATTGCAAATCTTTTTTTTTTGGGGGGGGGTGGCTTTTTTTGCTCTATGCTCAGAAATAGCTCCTGGTAGGCTCGGGGAACCATATGGGATGCTGGAATTTGAACTACCATCCTTCTGCATGCAAGGCAAACACCTTACCCCCATGCTATCTTTCCAGCCCCAGTATTGCAAATCCAATAAAAAACCCTTAATTGAGTAGGGAACTCTTGGATTCTCCTTTGTGACACTGTTCCTGAGCAACTTGGCATATGTAACCATTAGAGCAACTGTTCTGGAGGACCCTATAAAGCCAGTGTTTGGGGAATCTCCTTGAGGTGAAAGTTTTGGAGACATGCTCCAGAGATGAGAAAAGATAGCACAAAGAGGGGCACCATAACTCCATGATTAGTGGATACTCTGAGGCTTTACTTTGGGCCAATCTTCCTTCCTCACAGACAAGTCTGGTTAAGAGGGATTATCTATAAACCATTAATATCTATGTTGTGATGCTCACTAGACATTCCTAATCCCCAGTGTTTATGTTTAAGTCATCCTGTAATCTCACATACCTGGCTACCCATCTGTGGGGCCCTGCTATCTTGTATTATCCTAGTTCCTCTTATCCTATATATATATATATATATATATATATATATATATGCACATATATATATGCACATATATATATGCTCCAATTTGTCTACAGTTGACAAATGCAGTAATTGAAACACAGGCTTCAATAGAGAATTCCAAAAGTAAATTCAACTGCACAAAAAAGTTATGTGGCCTTCAGAATAGGATATTTGAAATTTCTCAGAAAAAAAAAACAAAAGAAAAAGAATAAAAAGGAAGGAAGGAAGTTCACAGATAGTCTAAGAAACACACAAAAAAACAGTATGATACATTTTGTAATACAAATATATGCATATGTATGTATTGTTAAAATGGAATAAAGTGTTTCTGATAATCAGTTTTGGACCTATTCTTTCCCATTTGTCAGCGGGGAAGAGGGGGCCTTAGTCCCTGTTCCTCTGGATGGATGGAAGTTGACTCTTGCTGGCCAAGAGGATTGGCACAGGAAATCAAAACAGCAGGTCTTTTTTTTCCCCCACCCAACCCCACAAAACAGCAGTTCTACCAAACTTTTTTCAAAGAGCAACACCCTTTCCCCCATCTTCTTAACTCATACAGTTGACTTGTTTGCTATTAAACCATAACAGTAGGCTCTACCAACTGAAAACCAAACTAAGTTGACTGATGTAGAAGAATTCTTGCCAAAGCAAACGTATAAAGTCTGAAAGAGGATCCCAGTTAATAAAATGAACAGATACAAACAGAAGAAATCAGGGATTTTGAAAAGTCAAGTAAATATCACAAATATTGAAAAGCAAACTAATAAAGCTCCAATAAGGGATCTAAGTAAATGGATATTTATGACCTGTCAAACAAGAATTCAGAATAATCCTCTTAAGAAAGTTTAGTGAACTATAAGAATACAGAAGAGAACATCTAAACAAAATTAAGGGGAAAAATATGAACAAAGCAAAAACTATGATAGGAAAATAGCAGTCATCAAAAATAAGCTCAACAACAACACAAACCTACACCAAAACAAATAGAAATTCTACAGTTGACAAATACAGTACTTGAAACAGAGGATTCAATAGAGAATTCCAAACGTAAATTCAACTGCACAAAAAAGTATGTGGCCTTCGGAATAGGATATTTGAAATTTCTCAGAAAAAAACAAAAGGAAAAGAATAAAAAGAAAGGAAGGAAGTTCACAGATAGTCTAAGAAACACGCACACAAAAAAACAGTATGGTACATTTTATAATACAAATATAAAATGGAAATACAATCTACCAAAATATGGTACACATCAAGATTTGCTCTAAGAGGGACATTAGAAGGCAAGAAATGTACTAAATAAACATCTAACTGCATGCCTTAAGAAACTAGGAGAGCGTTCAAGAGATGACAGATGATACGGCACTTGCCTGTACTTGACCAACCTGTGCTCAATTATTAATACTTCATATGGTACCATGAGAACTGCCAAGAGTGATACCTGAACTTAGAGCTCGGAGCACTGGCATTTGGACCGTGTGCTGCCAGGACTACAACAAGAATTTCTTGCTTACAGAGCATGCTAGTAGCCTATTGGATTATTTCATCCAATACTAACAAATGTTTTTCAAAAATTTTAAGTATTAACCCTAATTCTCATATTCTTCTAAAAAGTCAAAGAGGGTAAACATTCTCAAATATTTTATGTTTTATGATGTCAACATTATTCTGAGACCCAAACCAGAATTAGAAAATCAAGAAAATAGAAGACCAACATAATTAGAAAATGTAGATGTAAACATTCTCAAAAATACTTATGGAGTGAATTAGTAGCTCCTTAAAAGGAAACACTATGATACACTACTAGGATCTATCCCTGGGATGCACAACATGTGCAAATAAACAATATGACATATCACAGTAATTGAATATGAAAAATGGTCATATTACAATTTCAGTATATACAAAAATAATATAAAAATTTAAATATAATTTGAAAAAAATTGACCAATCGATAAATAAATATGTGTAAAAATGATTGTTTTGTGCTTTTTTTTTCTTTGTCCCCCTGCATAGGCACAGTAACTATTGGGGATGTTATACAGTAACTATTGGGGATGTTATAGAGGGAATTTCCTTGGCCTAGGCAATACAGGTTTTCTCCCCCACTGAAGTGTACTGTCATGGGATTAACTATAGACTCCTTGCTAGTGTAGAGATTGAAGTTGATATCTCCAATATTATTTTATTTTATCTTCTCTTTCTCTATCTTTTTGCACTCCGGCATTAGTTGATTCAGAACCGAGACTCTTGTGTGGTGCTTGTCTTTATTGCTGTGGTGCTCATTGGATATTTAATTTGATATTTCTTTCCGTATTGTGGTGGTGTTTCAATTGCCTTTTTTCACATCCTCTGTCAAACTGAGGTTGAAATCCTCTGGAAGGACTCCGCCTACTTTTAGCATATTCGCTTCTTTTTTCCCTCTTATTTTGTACCCCAATCTATTGCTTTTCTTTCCTTCAAACAAAGCCACATAACTCGATTTATCAAACTCTGCTTCTTAAATAGAGGGGGAGACAGGGGAAGAGTACCAGGACCAAACAGATATATGATCACTAATAGTGAGCTGGACAAAGAGGGAACTACCTACTCTAGCAGTTGGGGTGTGATGGTGGGATATATGGGTTGCAGAAGGGGAACTGGGATGGGGGGAGGACAAATTTGGTGATGGGTATTCCCCTGATTCAATGTTGATATGTACCTAAAATACTACTGTGAAAGATATGTAAGCCATTATGATCAAAATAAAAATAAAAAAATTAAATATAATTTTATGATAAAAGTAAATTAGATATAGGAGCTAGAGCAATAGCACAGCAGTAGGGCATTTGCCTTGCACATGGCTGACCCAGGACAGACCTGGGTTCAATCCTGGGCATCCCATATGGTTCCCCAAAGCCAGGAGTAATTTCTGAGTGCATAGCCAGGAGTAACCCTTGAGAAACACTGGGTATGCCCCCCATAAAAGTAAATTAGACATAGATAAAATATATCTTAAAATAAAAATGACCATATATAACAACTTCACTGATAATTCCACTCTGAATATTGAAAGGTTGAACTATTTTCCTCTAATCTAAGGATAGCCACTTTCACCAGTCCTGTTAGATAAAACTATAAAGCTCTATAAATAGGTGCCAATAAAAATCATTTTAGGGGGGCCGGGCGGTGGCGCTGAAGGTAAGGTGCCTGCGCTAGCCTAGGATGGACCGTGGTTAGATCCCCCGGTTTCCCATATGGTCCCCCAAGCCAGGAGCGATTTCTGAGCACATAGCCAGGAATAATCTCTGAGTGTCACTGGGTGTGGCCCAAAAACCAAAAAAAATCATTTTAGAATTGGTAAAGGAATAAATATAAGTGCAGATAAAATCTTTTTTTGGGGGAGGGGTCACACCCGGCAGTGCTCAGGGGTTACTCCTGGCTCCATGCTCAGAAATTGCTCCTGGCAGGCACGGGGGACCATATGGGGCACCGGGATTCAAACTGATGACCTTTTGCATGAAAGGCAAACGCCTTACCTCCTTGCTATCTCCCGGGCCCCTGATAAAAATCTTTATAGATGACAATTTTTTTGGGTCACACCCTGCAGTGCTCAGGGGTTACTCCTGGCTCCATGCTCAGAAATTGCTCCTGGCAGGCACGGGGGACCATATGGGGCACCGGGATTCAAACCGATGACCTTTTGCATGAAAGGCAAACACCTTACCTCCATGCTATCTCCCAGGCCCTGATGACAATTTTTATATGTGGACAAACCTAAGGACTCAAAAAATACCTGTTAGATTTAACTAATAAATTTAGTGATGTTTCAAGGAAAAAAGTAACAAAAATAAGTGTATTTCTATATATTAATAAAGAGTTTTCTTAAAAATAAATAAATTAACCCCATCTATAGTGACACACCACACACTAATAGTTGTAGAAATGGATTTAAGGGGACTGGAGTAATAGTGGATAGAGGATCTGCCTTGCATGCAGCCAATTTGGCTTTGAGCCCCTGCATCGTATATGGTCTTCAGAGAACTTCCAAAAGTAATTACTGAGCTCAAAACCAGGAATACACCTTCAATATTACTGGGTATGGCCAAAAAACCCACACACAAATAAACAATGAATTTAAGAAAGAACATGATGTATTACTTAAAAAATATGAACAAGAATGACAGAAATCCAAAATGGCTATCTTGTGTTCATGAATTTGAAGATTGAATAGTGTTAAATGAATAATACCAAACAACATCAGTAGATTAAGTGCAATTCCTATAAGAAGCATCTAATATTTAATATAAAATTACTAATATTTATCTGTGATCAAAATATCATGAAGAATCCAAGAAATCGCCCAAAAGAAAATCAGGAAACATTATACTTCCTGATTTCAAGCTGTATGATACAAATATGACAACCAACATACTAATATATGATATTCTAATATAAAATCTGACTTAACTTAAGGCAGTGAAATAGAATCAAGAGCCCTTAAATAAGCCCAAGCAAACACTGTCAACTATTTTACGAGATAGAAAACCATAGTCATTGGAGAAAAGACAGTCTCTTTAAGAAAATTATGCTGGTTAAGAAGGCTAGATAAAGAAAGAAACTGAGGAGGGGTTAAAAAGAGGCAGATAAGGGGCAGGCGGTGGTGCTGGAGGTAAGGTGCCTGCCTTGCCTGCGCTAGCCTAGGACGGACCGCAGTTCAATTCCCTGGTTTCCCATATGGTCTCCCAAGCCAGAAGCAACTCTTCTGAGCACAAAGCCAGGAGTGACCCCTGAGCGTCACTGGGTGTGACTTAAAAACCAAAAAAAAAAAAAAAAAAAAAAAAAAGAAGAGGCAGATAAGAGGAACAGTCAAAGGAGCTAGGGACCATATCACATTGGCTGCATTGTGTTGTGATATTTTATAAATCCCAATGATAGGACCTGAAAACACAAGCTACAAACCACCACTTAACTAGCAAAGTTAAAAATGTGCCTGTCGGGGCCCGGGAGATAGCGTGGAGGTAAGGCGTTTGCCTTTCATGCAAAGGGTCATCGGTTCGAATCCCGGTGCCCCATATGGTCCCCCGTGCCTGCCAGGAGCAATTTCTGAGCATGGAGCCAGGAGTGACCCCTGAGCACTGCTGGGTGTGACCCAAAAACCAAAAAAAAAATGTGCCTGTCAATGAGAGACTGAAATGGGGAGACGTGGGGGCATTAGTGAGGGAAGTTGACTCTGGGTGTGGGTCTGGTGTTAGAATACTGTATGCCTGAAACTCAACTATGAATACTGTAATCACAATGCCTCTGTAAAATGTCTTTTATTTTTAATGTTGACTCCCCCGCCCCGAGTATATGGACAAGATAGTATATGGATAAGGTACATTCCGGGTAGTAGCATGTAAAGAAATATAACTGTCTATATATCATTCACAGACATACACACAGAAATTAACATAAAGAATCAAATATCAGACTCAAAGTTATAAAACTAGAATAAAATGGGAATGCAGTCCTTAACATAGGCTTTATTCAACGGGAATAAAGTTTAACACTTTAATCCATCTGCCAACAAGATTTCCCAGACTGGTCAGCCAGGGGCCATCCCCTGAAGGAGATGAGCTCCGCCCAAGTTCATGATGAAGATTATATATGGAAGGGATAAATGGAGGTTCTAGTTTTCTGATGATCCTTAAAATGATCAGCTCTTGTCTTCCTACTGTTTCCTTGTCATTTCCTGATAGACTACCCGGTATGGTCAGGTAGATTGAGCCAGGGTCTATGGAAATAGGATTGTGAAGCCCCAGCATGTGGCTCACACCATGTGGTCCTTACAAAATGGTGTTTCTCCCCTCTCAGGACCTAAGAAGCCTGCCATGTGGCTTTTACAAAATGGCATCTCTCCTTATTCAGAATTCAGGTCCAAACATTCATAAGTTTAGGATATTTTGAATATCACAGCTCAGGCAATTAAATAAAAAAATTAATAAATTGAGCTATAGCAAAACACAAAGCTCCTGCATAGCAAACAAAACAAAAAAATCAAACACATGAAGAAATAACCGATAGACTATGAAAAAGTATTTATAATATATTTATTAATTTATCAATTATGTATTACTATTTATTAATGCATTAATTTATATTAATTTATTAATATAGTATGCATTATATTTATTATGTCATTGAGAAGGGGCTAAAATCTAAAATTTGTAAAACACCCAGTTCAATGCAATATAAAGACACCAAATAGTAATTCAAGGGACATAAATAGACTTTTTTTTTTACTGAAGATACACCAAAAGGCCAAAAGTTGTATGAAAGTATGATTAAAGTCACAAATTATTAGGTAAGTGAAAATTAAAATCACAATGGAAGGCCACTTTACACCTGCTAAAATGGGGTCCTGGGAATAGTTTAGGGATAAATGTTTACTTTGTGCTCAACTAATCTGGCTTTGATTCCTGGCAATACTTAAAGTAAGCTCTGAAAATTGCCAAGTATGAGCAAGGGGGGTGGGGGGAGGAGGAGAGGGAGAGAGAGGGAGAGGGAGAGAGAGGGAGAGGGAGAGAGGGAGAAGAAGATGAAGACACAGGAGGAGAAAGTGGGGAGAGAGAGGGAAAGAGAGAGGGAGAGAGAGGAGGAGAAAGACTGAGGGGGAGAGAAAGGGAGAGGGAGAGAGGGAGGAGATGGAGACAGGGGGAGAGAGGAGAAGAGAGAGGGAGAGAGGGAAAGAGAGGGAAAGAGAGAAAGAGAGGAGAGAGGGGGAGAAAGAGGGAGACAGAGGGGGAAAGAGAGGGAGAAAGAGGGGGGAGAGAGGGAGAAAAAAGGGGAGAGAAGGAGAGAGGAGAGTAGGAGAAAGAATTTAACAACTGTTGGGGAGGTTAAGAGGGTATAGAAAAAAGGAAAACTTGTGCAAGTTAATACGATTGTAAATAGAAAAGAGAGTAGAGGAGCTTCAACAAAAAGGGCCTGTCAAGGCTGGGAGGGTAAGTGGGAGGGAGAGAACTTGGGAACACTGGTAGGGTGACCTTGACACGGGTGGTGGGATTGGCGCCAGAACATTAAACTCAACTAGCATATAAAACTCAACTTGCAATAGTTTTGTAAATCATGCTTTGTGTGTGTGTGTGGGGGGGGGAGGGTCACACCTGGCAGCACTCAGGGGTTACTCCTGGCTCTATGTTAAGAAATTGCTCCTGGATTGGAAATTGGGGACAAAAAAAAAAAAAAAAAAGAAATTACTCCTGGCAGGCTCAGGGTGCCATATGGGATGCCAGGATTCGAACCACTGACCTTCTGCATGCAAGGCAAACGCTTTACCTCCATGCTATCTCTCTGGCCCCAATCATGCTTCTTCAATTAACTAAAATATTTTAAATCAACTTAAAAAAAGGAAAGAGAAATATTACATGGTACAGCAATTTTACTTCTAAGAACATATGTCATAGTTTGGGAATACAAATTTGTAGAGCTACTAGCATTTCCATCTCCACACTGCATTATTTAGGAAATCACTTAGCCATTAATGAATAAATGGATACAGAAATTATGAGATAAACATATACACCTATGATGAAATACTATTCAACTATAATAAGAAAAAATCTGTATGAAGACACAAATGAAATCTAAAGCATTTAGTGGATAAAATAGGTCATATGGAAAAGAAAAATACAATAAAACCGCAGTTTTATGTGGCGTCCAAACCAAAACAAAACTACTCGAAAAGGAAATCATACTTGTGAAAGAGGACTGAAGAATTTGAATTGGGAAAGATGATTAAAGAGTAAAACTTTTTACTTATAAATACTATAAATATGATATACAGTGTGATTATAGCCACCATTGCTGTGTTGTACAGAATAAAAGAGTAAATTCTGGGTTTACCAAAAGGAGAGCAATTGTTTGCCTTGCACCTCTTCTTTCCTAATTCTATCTATATAAAAACAGATTTATTTTCAACTACTGAGCTAATTATTTTACAATGTGTACAAATTAAACTATCATTCTATAAACTATAAATATATACATATATGAATATAAATTATTTTTCAATGATTTGAAGGAAAAATTATTTTGGCCTTAAATAATAATGGCTTATTCCTAAATGAAGGACTGTTACCTTCTTTGGCAGTGGGCCTCAGAGGCATGTCATCTTTATGTAGACGAATGGTTTTAAATATTTTTATACCTGAAGATAATCAGCAGTTTACAGACCAACATGTGTAAACTACCAGTATTGACTACTTTGCAATGTCTCTATCTTTGCTCATTGCTTCCCCTTGCATACTAATATATAATTTAGCTATCTCTGTTAAAATGAATTTCCACATAATTTCCCAGAGAAGTTTTATTTATCCAGCAAATATTTATTTGGCAGATGCTATGTAATGAATATTGTTTTAGGTACCACAAATAGAGCAACAATCAAAATGAACAATAATCTATGATCATATATTCTTCATATATTTTAGTTTTCATTCTAGTGAGTACAGCATTTATTAAATAGGATAAATCAAAGACATGTAAAATATGTAATATATACATATATCTATATTTATTTTGAAGAGTTCTCAGGGCTTATTCCTGACACTGTCCAAGGATCACTCTTGGCTGTGTGCAGGGGACCATATGGGGTTCTGGGAATAAAACCGGTTGGCCATGTGAATATAAGCAAGATAGTACCTGCTGTACTATCATGCTAATCAGACAGTACAGATAAATACTAAAGAGGAACAATTAGGGAAGGAAAATAACTGGTTTAGTGGTAGGAGTAGATAATGATTTGTAGAAGTGATTGCCAGGGAGTTGAGGAGAAGAAAATAGTAGGAAACAGCTGTGCAATTATTTGTAGAGACAGTTTTTAAGATAAAAAAAGTACAAGAAGTCACCAAGTCTTGAGAGAGTAGGAGTGCAGTAAAGATAGAGCAGAGTAGATTACCTGACCAATAGCAGGTGATGGAGTCTGAGAAACAAAGGAAGGCTTATGTCTTCACAAGGTTGCCAAATAGGTTTTAATAGGTCTGTTTTAGCAGCTGGTTGGCAGTAATATTAAAGAGAACAAAGGCAGACCCAAAGACCAGAGAAGAGGCTAATGCAGTGATCCAGAGAGAAAATAGTGACTGAACATGGGTGATAATATCAGAGATTATAGTAACAGGCTGAACTGGGAAGGTAAAATAAAAGAATTTACTAGTTGACGATGGATTGGGCATGGCAAAAATGGAAAGTTAAGACTAATTTATAGTGGGGCCCGGGAGATAGCATGGAGGTAAGGCGTTTGCCTTTCATGCAAAAGGTCATCGGTTCGAATCCCGGTGCCCCATATGGTCCCCCGTGCCTGCCAGGAGCAATTTCTGAGCATGGAGCCAGGAGTAACCCCTGAGCACTGCCGGGTGTGACCCAAAAAAACCACACACACAAAAAAAGACTAATTTATAGCTTAGGTTTAGACAACTGCAGTTTCCCTTAAGCCAAGTCCCCTGGTAGAACTAGTTTTGGTGTGGGTTTGCAGAAGACAGATATTAAGAAACTAGTATTGGCTGTTTGAAGTTTGAAGTCCCATTAAACATTCAACAAATGAAAAATGTGAGAGGACAGAGTCTAGAATTTAGAAGATAATCACGTGCATGTACTTTTTGAATAATGTAGCTGATATTATCTATCCATATCTGATATTTAAAGTTGTAAGACCAATAACCCATTTCATGTAAATTTGACAGTTTGGGGCCATTACTAGGGAGATTCATTATTCTAGAAGTTGAAATATTGTTATTCTTTATATAATGGTATCTTGGGCTAATGCAAAAATATCTGTACTTTCTAGGATGCAGTAATTAATTTTCATAGTATGAAAAGAATTATAGGTCATAGTGTTTGTTACACAAAAACAGATAAATCTAGTGGTAAGTTATTAAGTATAAAAGAAGCTTGTTAAGCTATATATATAGAGAAACAGATTAGTGTAAAATATGTTTAAATATTGCATGAGCAAAATATGTAAGTTATAATACTGATTGTTTTAGGTTCTGAGAATAAGGATAAATTTTCTAGAATTTTTTAATATTTGGTGTATTTTAAGAATTTTAGTTATTTTTAAAATAAAAAAGACAGGCAAGAGAGAAAGACCACAAATGTCTAAAGGATATGCTTAGTATTCATAAGTTCTGACTTTAAGCCCTGACACATTTTGGTTCCTGTAGTACTGCTACAGGGAACCTAACATAGTGAACCAGTAGTAACCCCTCAATCCTATTAGGTATGTTCCCTACTCCAAGCAAAAAATGGCAAAGTCATCTTCTAAGGATATGTTAAAACATTTTCTCACTTCAGTGAGTTAGGTGCATTGGTTGTGCTAAGAAAGGAAAGAAATGGGGCCAGAGAGATAGCACAAGGGCATTTGCCTTGCAAGCAGCCGATCCAGGACCTAAGGTGGTTGTTTCGAATCCCAGTGTCCCATATGGTCCCTCGTGCTTGCCAGGAACTATTTCTGAGCAGATAGCCAGGAGTAACCCCCGAGCACTGCCGGGTGTGCCCCTCTCCCCCAAAAAGGGAAAGAACTAAATATTCAAACACAGAGTCAGCAACAATAAAATCATGAGACCCAGATTTTAACAACCAAAATTAAAAACGGTCCTGTTCTGATGGCAGAATGGGGTGAGGGGTAGTGGCATGGGATGCACTCTGGGAATATCGGTGGAGAGAGGTTGACATTGGTGGTAGCATTGGTGATGTAACATATGTCTAATACTCAACTATGAATAACTTCTGTAAAACATAGTGCTTTAAATAAAAATTAAAAATATTTATCCCTGCCTATGTACTGCTGAATGCTGGGTAAGTAAAATAGCTCAGTGACTTATAATACTACAGTTTGTAATTGATAATTATCTATAATGTAGTATAAAAATAAAAATGAAGTTAAAGGACACCCATCAATCTGATCTGAACACCCATAAAAGATGTGGTTTCTCTACAATTCTAACACCTGCAGCCAATTTTTCCAGAGAAACCTAGTACAAAACAGTCTCTAAAACTAGCCTTGTCTATAAAAGTCACTCGATTCAGACAGTCCATTATTTTCAAAAGGAGCAGATGTAATTTTCAGCTCCTGTTTTGGTGTCTGATCTCCTATAGCACATAGGCTCCCTTAGGGATTTCTTTTATAATACAAACTTTCACCATGGGGTTTTATACACCTTGTTCTCCTAGACACTCAGAAGGGTTTTGATTCTTCAAGGTTTATTTTCAAAGTACTTCAAAGAGCAACCTCCTGAAGTGGAATAAAATAGTTTTAACAATACCAACCTACCTCATAAGACTGCTGTGAGGAATACTAACATAAAGGATCACAAAGCACTTTGTAAACATAAAGTTCTATACAAACAATAATTATCAGGCAGAACACAATGTAACCTTCTCTGCATTTATAGATGTGCCAACGAGTAGGATAAATTTCCCTCCTACAGTCATTTGAAATTTTGATAATGAAAGAGTTTTTATTTTAAAGCATGTACAGAACATCCTTGTGTTCTAGACCTTGGAAGTGTTCTCAAGCACAAAATGAAACAAAGTTAGTCATGGGAAAGAAGCAAGGTGTCTTAGGTATAATGCTCTTCATATCTAAAGTGGGAAAACCAAGGATGGATAAACCCTGTCCCTCAGAATGGATAGATAAATAGAGATACAGTATTCTGCATTCAGATTAGTATAAAGGGTTGCTTAAATGTATTAAAAGCACATGCCTTGCTTGGATGAGGCCCTGCATTTGATGCATAGCATTCATTGCAAGCTCCTGCTCCAACTCAAACAAATACCACCATAAGTGGGCCACCACAACTAAAAACAAAAACGTGCAAATCCAACTTTGATTTTTATAGTACAAGAAAATAAAACACTTTAAATTTACATCTATTGTATTATTTGGCATTGACATTGGACAGCTTTATATTTTTCATAATTGTATGTGTGTGTATGTTGTGTGTGTGTTATGTTTCTTTTTTACCGACTTCTTTAGATCTTGGTCAACATTCTCATTAATAATGGAAACCTCCGTATATATCATTCCTTTAGGGTCTGGAGACTATCTATGGCTTTTTGGAGACAATGTGATTTTGGATACTAGAGTTTTTCAAGGAAGTTTTTTTTTTTATCAAAATAGTCTAATGTAGAAATACTTTCACAACTTTCTAAAATTCAACTTAAAAGTTTTCATAGTTGTGCCTCCATTCTAGTAGATCTAATGTATTTTTTGTTTGTATTAGTTTTGGACCATACTCAGTGGTATTCAGGAGTAACTAACTACTGGCTCTGCACAAAGGAGTTAATTCCTGAAGATGCTTGGGATATTGACTATATGGGATGCAGACGGCCTGGGAAAGAGGTCGAATCCAAGTGGTCCACCTGCAAGGAAAATGCTCTACCTGCTATATTATTGCTCTGATCTCTGTAGTACCTCTAACTATTAGCAAGATTGTTTTCCCAAAGTACAAATCAGTATCTTTATATAAGGATCACTGAAAACAGACAAACTCAGAGAACCCCTGGAGAAAGTCTGTCTATTCTGAATCAGAAATATAAATATTTGGCATATAGGGATGCTTTTTTTTAAAACTATGGAACACAAACTTTTTCTATAACTAATGAAAGAAATTTATATCTTCTTATATAGTCATTCCTCAACAAAAATTATTGAATTACTACTGAGTTTCATGCATCATACATTGTGCTGTGAAAAGGATAATGGGTAAATAATATCTAGTACCTGGTCTTAAACTGGTCAAAAATCTGATAGTTGAAGCACACACATTGTCAGATAATATGGGTAAGATAACATACATATTATGTGGATAATTGCACAAAATGAGTTAGCAAATGGAAGAAGGGAAATAGTCTTGGGGAAGCCAGAAATTTTTCACAAAGGTGACATTTGTTATGGGTCTGGATGGATGAGTAAGCATTTTCCAAGCATTTGAACAGTTTGGGGATTAGAAAAAGATTTATGAGAGGACATGACATAGTTGGTGAATGGTGAGGAATTCAAAGTGGCTAGATAATTGATTATGGAAAGGGTCTAGTGGGAAAGGAACTCAGAGAGATTGGCTAGGGGCCCTTGTGTGAGAAAACACCAGCCTGTGCCGGAATTTTGAGCTCTCCCGTGTGCAGCAGAGGAGCTAGTACAGTTAACATAAGCACATTTATGCTGTAGAGAGATAGATCTGACATTGAATAAGGAACAGTTTGTTTGTCTTTTTAACTTTCTAAAAACATTTGAGGCACCGTGATTTACAATACTGCTCAAGCTAGGGTTTTATGCAAACAAATGTTCCGACATCACACCCTCCACCAGAGTGTAGAGAACAGTTTGTTCCAATAAAATGATTCATTTTAGAGATGAACAGGAGCTGAGCAAGCCTGATGTTGAAAATAAGCCTGTAAATCCATCTGGATAAACACCCCAGACATACATCTGGGTGTAGAAGCTGCTTCGAGTGTTAATCGCTTAGTAATGCCCTTATGAGAGCCTATTAATGTCTGATATGACTTCAATACAAGCAAGAAATATTTAGTTTCAGGAACACACAATACCTCTCAGTGAACAGGCGATGAAAGCTCTAGTAAAATTAATAGCTTGGTAATAGCCAGAAAAGTCAGGGATAGAAATTTTGTTGTTTCAGTTTAATTGTGCTAGTAATTTTATTCCATGTGGAGAGTGATTATCAAAAAATTTATACAAGAGATTTAATTTATTTTCAACATTATAGAATTATATTACAACTTTACTTGATGATCTATATAGCAAAATTATTATAATTCATTCCTCATTCCTATTTACCTATTAAACAAGTAAAAGAACTTAAACCATGATTCAGATTTGTGTATTGTATTCAAAAACTGTGTTACAGAATCACCTACAAGTTACAAATTCAACCTATCTTATTTGTTTGCACCCACCAAGCATCTCTTTCCCTATTCAAATTATTGTTACTGAACTACATAAATTTTTATCACCACACATTTC
>PVKC010014565.1:0-22046 GCA_004027635.1 Crocidura indochinensis | reverse complement strand
AGTTATACTGCATGCAAGGCAAGATTCCCACTATTACTCTGGCCCAACACTGGATAAATTCTGATTATGTGACAAATTCTGTGAATCTCACCTACATCTAAATTCAAAATATATTTCTTTTTAAAAAATTTTTATAAAAAATTTCAAAATATATTTCTTTTAAAACTCATCAAAAAGAAGAAAAACCAAAATGGCTAATAGTGAAACATTGATTCCAGATTTTTTTCAACTCACAACTGTCTCCCTATTAACCTGATTAAGCTAGTTTTTCATTTATAAGATAGAAGTAATTATATCACTAAATCAGAGAATTATTGTAAGAATTAAATAAGCTAATGTAATATTTATGCTACATAGCAAGCACTGCAATTTTGCTAATTTGTACAAATGTGGAGATTTTGTTTTGCAATTATGCTTTAAAATCTGAAATTAGCTTTATTTTTTACTTAGATATAAAATATAATTATTCTATTTCTTGCTTTTATTCTTTATGTAATAGGTACATTTATAATAAAAATTATCACAAAAGTTTTATTTAATATATATTTCCTTATAACACTTTTCATATATAACTCAAGGTATATTTATATTTATGATGAGGAATTTCAACAGGAGGAAGTTGGAAGTCATACCAGACTGTGCTGTGGGATTGCTTTCAGTCTGTAGTCGTAGGTTGCACCTATTTATACTACTGGGAAATTATCAGGAATTGAACCTCGGTTGACTTCAAGCAGGCAAAATATTTTAAATTCTGTCCTATCTCTAAAGATCCATTATTGAAGATAAATTTTGTATGTATTATGAAATAGATGGCAAATTAAGTTTTATTGAAGTAATTACCCAAAATAAGACTCAAATGACAAACAATAATTTACTGATAATTACTTTATCAGAACTTTTCTTCAGAAGATAAAAACAAAAAGAGGAGTCTAATATTTCTATCTTTTAAGCAAAAAAATAAGATAAAGGAAGTAAGAGATGCTATATTTTTGAGATTAGATAAGCTCAAATGAAGTCATCTAGCATTTTATACTCTATAGGAAAGATAATTAGCATTTTAAGTAAATAAATTAGTAAATTTGTAGGGATGTGGTCATTGCAAAGGCAAATAAAAATACGTATTCAAAGACACTAAAATTTGTCTGTAAAATGTAAATGCCAGTGTGACAAATCTCATAAAGAAGTTTTCCAAGGTACTTGTGGCAGAAACAATAATGTTACAAGCCAAAATTACTATGACAACACAATTTCTACTTTGCGTATGTTATTAATAGGGAAGAATGGTGAGCAGGACTATAGAACATATGTAGAATTCATGTAGGTAAAAATAGGGTATCAGCTATTATTAAGCACTTTCTTTGCTTTAGTCTTGAAGCATGTCTGTTGGTATGGTCTATTATCAACTCAAAATCCTGGATAGCATTCATAAAATATCTTAGAGAAACCATAAACACTTATGGAATCCCAATATTTTTTCTTTATTAGTGTCTTGAATGATGTTCTGAACAGCATACAATGGTCTGAATATCAGTTGTAAAAGTTAAATTTTTATACGAAAACGCTTCTATAGGTACATAAATATTCATTACAATTAGATTTTTATATATATAATAATGTTACTAATAAAGGAATAATTTTGTAAAATAAAATAAGGATGTTTGAAATTATTAATCTATAGTAGCCTCATTTTCATAAATGTGGTATAGCAATTTTATATATTTTAATAAATAAAATATCAAGGAAAGATATTTATAATTGTTTTCTTATTCAGTTACTCAGAGCAAATGGAGTATTAATTATGATAAAAGTATTGCGGACTTTTTCCCAGAACCAGAGAGACTCATCCACATTTACTGTGTTTTATGTTGTACTAGTTAAGAAGAAAAGAGTGAAGTTCATTGAATGAATGGTTCATCACTCTGAAATTCATTAAGAGATATCCTTGCCAACTAAAAGGGCTGCTGTAGCAAATCCAAAGGGCATGAATTAGGAGCTGGAGCATAAAGAAGTTAAGGTGTTTGCTTTGCACATAGTTGACCTAGGTTCAAACCTCTGCATAGGGCTTCTGAGGACTGCCAAAAGTAATTCCTGAGTGTGTAGAGTCAAGACTATCCCTCAAACATCGCTGAGCATGGCCTCAAAACGAAAAAACAAACCTTTTTTTTTAAAAGAAAGACAAGATTTAAGGACAAATTCTTGTCCCTGAACTTTGATTTTGGACTATTGACTGCTCTGTAGATCTGAAGAAATCCTGAAGATTCTATTTCCCTCATATTTCTTATTTTGAAATGAGAATTAGTGATCCCTGTTCTACTGATATTTACAAAGATCTCTTGATTATTAAATAAATTATGTGTGTAGTAATATGTTGAAAATTGCATAAATATAAACAAAAATGAATTTTTATTTTGGGGTGTTTAAAATTACTGTTTTAATACTATAACAGTTTATCCTGGAGTTTCCTCTGCAGATAGCAAACCACGTTAAAAACTCAAATTATGAATTGCTTTATTTTTCTTGAGTAGTTAATAAAACAAATTTTAGAGAAAAGACGTGCTTTCGCCAGTCTGAATCTTCTGATTTTAACTCTTTCACCAAGTATTCCTGGGATTTCTATGGTGACAACAGATATCACTATAGAGCTTTTGATCTAGTCTGCGTACTTCCCAGGAACTGACTATAGGGCATAAAGGAAGAAGCTGAAGGAAAGTAGTATAGAATTAAAAATTAGTCAGATTGCTGAAAAGAAACTTTTTGTAGAAGAAATATCCAACCTTGCTGCCTCCTCCTCCTATAATTAGAATGAATTAGGACCTAATTCAAGTCTAACTAACTTCAATCAAGAACTTTTAATTTGGCAACAGGCAACAATGTAAAATTGATTTTTAGGCAAAACTTATGCATTTCAAACAGATGAATTAGCCCAGATGTGATAATAATTCTAGAAATCTTACAAAATCCAATACAGATTGAGAACTCATTGAGGTTGCCTCATAAGGAATCCTCTAACATTGCCAGGACTCTATTCACTGGCAGACAGTAGAACAAACATTCATTTTACCAAATAAAACTGAACTCACCGATACATCCTATATGGGAGGAAGAATATGATCTTGTAGGGCTTCACCCTCTGAAATCAACTTTCTAATCAACTCTGTGACATCTCTAGATATGCTAGAGATCTATGGCTTGAAGAAATAAGGAAATAATTTCCAAGTAGTTGAAATGAAACTAGTTTGACAAGTCTGAACAGAGAATTCTCAACCCATTAGAATAGCTTCAAGAAAACAGAGACAGCATAGTTCCAACAAGAAAGTAATATAATTTTTTGTGTATTGACTAATTTTTTTGAGGCAAAAGAAACTGGTTGCAATGATCTCAATGAAAAATACCTTAGGAATGTTCTAGGATTAAGAGTTTAAAAGAGATTATTAGTATATATGCAAACAATGTAAGAAATCTTTACTTAAAATCTCTCAGTAAAAACAATTTGACATTCCAAAAGTTTGGGTATATAGTTTAATTGAAAACAATGCTCTTAAACTGAACACAGGTATCTTCAAATCTCTGAGAAATATAAAGTGTATTAATGTTACTATTTTTCTTTCAGAGTATCTATTTTTGAGAGTACATACAAATAAATTTATAACAAACCAGATATTTTTGCAGAATAACATTAATAAATATGCATTTTAATTTGCAACTGTTACATATAAATAGATAATAAATAAAAAGAGACACGAAACACAAATATTTTAAAACAAGTAGCATGAATAAATCTTTTTGTGAACATTGCTTTTTAGAAATGAAACAGAAGATCTGTTTGACCATGTCTTAATCTTCCCTTCTCAAAAGTAAATATTATTATAAGGATCTGACCTTTTATACAACATACTAAGCATTTATTCACATACACACATGTAATTCATAGAAAGGCATGAACATTAAAATATCAAATTTATACATATTAATGGAACTTGATTTTCTTCTTTTTTTTTGGTTTTTGGGTCACACCCGGCAGTGCTCAGGGGTTACTCCTGGCTCCATGCTCAGAAATTGCTCCTGGCAGGCACGGGGGACCATATGGGGCACCGGGATTCGAACCGATGACCTTTTGCATGAAAGGCAAACGCCTTACCTCCATGCTATCTCCCGGGCCCCGGAACTTGATTTTCTTTACATAATAATTTAAATATAAATTAAGAAGAATTTCTACATTATATATTTTATGTTTTTTATTTTGTGCTCTTACAGATCAATTAGAGGGTTTACCATGTAAGCATACAATCTACCTTAGAGTTACCTCTTCAACACTTATATAATTTTTTAAAAAAGAATTTAATTCCTTTTAGTTACACATGCAACATACTTCATTGCTGCATCTTCAGTATATACATTATTCTTTTTTTAACTTAATTTTTGTTTGGCTTTTGTGCCACACCAGGTGATGCTCAGGGGTTATTCCTAGCTATGCACTAAGAAATTGTTCCTGGCTTGGCGAATCATATGGAATGCCAGGGGATCAAACCGCGGTTCGGCCTAGGTTAGCGCATGCAAGGCAAATTTCCTACTGCTTGCACCACGGTTCCAGCCCCTTTTAACTTAAATTTTATTTTATTTTAACCTATTAATTATTTTACTTATTTGCTTTTGGGCCATCAGACAAAGTTTAAAATCTGACTTTTGATAGCTAATTGAATTTACAGAAGGTGCTAAAATCTTATGAGCATCAGTTCTTACACAATTATGATCTTCAATGTATGTGCAGGATTTCCCTGAGAAATGACATAAAGTAAGTGAAGTTTCTTATATTATTTTCTGTTAACGTGATCTTTTATTCTGTGTGTGACAGAAGCCTTGATGAACTTTGGAGAGAGAGATATCTTCTGACTAACCATATGCTTGTTGTTTGACCCTTTTGTATTGAAATTCATCATTTATATGTTGATTAATTATAACTTCTCAGGCTATTATAAAATTAATAAAAGAACACATTGAGATGCTTCCCACATAAACAAGACAAATGAGATTATTAACAACTACGAGTGCTTTATATGCACTTCCTTATTTTAAGGATATGGACAGTGAGACTTTTAAATATCAATATAATTTGCCTTTAATAGTAGAAATTATTAGTTGACATTTTAACTTCAAATATCTTTGAGCCAACAATCTTATAATTTATCAATTAAATCGTATATGTTGTTTTCAATACAAAGCAGGTACTAAAATTAGTTTTATTCTGATTACCACTAGTGCAAAATAGGAATACATTGCCAGTTAAGCACTAAACCATCAGGCATATACTCTGGCATTGTTGGGCCCAGGTCCCTGCTGGACTGTGTGTTAGTCTCACTAGTTATAATAAGTTCCATCATGAGTTGATTACTTGAGTTGGAGACCCAAGTATCAATTTCTATTGTATCACTTCAAACAATTATAAACACAATTTTAATTTAGATGAACTGAATGTTTTTTCACTTTAATCATCTCATTTAAATCAATCACTATATAAAATAATTGCACAGTTGTTTATTGTTCAATTCTACAGTTTTAAATTTAGATTTTGCACAAAATGTATTCCTTGCAATAAGAAAAATACTTAATGTCATTGACAGGTTGTTGAAAATGACAACTCTAAGTGAGAGGACTTATAACTTAAATAGGTTTTTGAAATTATTTAATACAAATGTCATCATTCTTGCATTATCATCTACATTGCAGAAAAATAGGTACTGAACAAAATAACATTAAAAGATTTTGAGGACTTACTGTACTAAGAAGATGCTAATGCAATTTAACTTGGTACGCCAGTGCTTTGTTATTGCTTCAATCAAAGCACTATTATTATGAAAAAATATTTAAAGTATGTTAGAATTATATCATGATGCAATATCAATCAACCTTTGTTGGTGAGATATATGATAATTTTCTAAGATATTCTCTTCAGGTGATAATGTTTTCCTCTTTTTTAAGGGGGAAATTGATGACAAATTAAAAGTGTTGTCATGATTGAAATTGACAAGTGGGAACCATAGCACTTAGAAGCCTAGACTCTACTGCATTTCAATAATTTAGGAGAGATTGAACCATAAATTTAACCTGTAAATATTATGACACTTAGTAAACATAAATTTTTCAGTCTTTATAATGTGCCAGAATAAATTTTGATACTTAAAGTTGTTTTCAATTTTATGGCAATCATTTAAACCACTTACTTTTTAAAACAAACAATTCCTTTATGTATTTTATATAATATGTGCTCTCTTGATGAAAAGATAGCACTGATTAAAAATAATATAGTCTACAAGTTTTCTATTCCCTTAAACAAATAAATAGGTCTATTTATTTAAACATGTAAATTGAATATTCTCAATATAAATTCTTATTATTGATACTAAATTTGGTTTCTATTATTTAAGCACTCATTTTTATTTCCTATGCCATAGTTTCTTCCACACACTGTATAATATGCTCATTGCTATTTGTATGCCTTTTAGGAATATCTTTACAATGTGCATGGAAGACAATTTAAGAATTCACTAACTTTCAGTAACAGACAGTTCAGTACTCTGAAAAGGATTTAGTAAAACTGGGTATGTTATAAAAGAGTGGAAAAATAAGTATCTAAACTGAATACAGATGAAAGTCTCTCATTTTTTTGACAGACACTTGAGAGAAAAAAATAGGCAACAAAGAAGATGAGCATGCTAAAAAGTAAAAGTTGAGGCCAAAAGATATGAAGGAATACTATAGGATATTAAGCAATAAATACAGGTGTATTTATTATATTTTATGGGAGGGCTTGGAGAACATGCCATTTATTAAAATTGTGGAAGTAAGATAGGGAGAAGGACTTACTGAAGAAAATATTCCTTAAACTTTAATATATCACCCTAATGTTCTGGACTAAAGATAAGGAAGAAAATGCTTGGAAATAGATGATTAATTCCAAATTTTCTAGAAGGTCTTTTTAAAGTTTGTTAAATCTTTGGAGTCAAAACAAGTAGCCTGGCACACTGGAATCAATTTCTACTAAAAAGAAACAAAATTACGTGGGTATTTTCTAACGGTGATGCTGGGTATGGCGCAAAACTTATAAGAATGCTCTTTAGGGGCCCGGGAGATAGCATGGAGGTAAGGCGTTTGCCTTTCATGCAAAAGGTCATCGGTTCGAATCCCGGTGCCCCATATGGTCCCCCGTGCCTGCCAGGAGCAATTTCTGAGCATGGGGCCAGGAATAACCCCTGAGCACTGCCGGGTGTGACCCAAAAACCAAAAAAAAAAAAAATGCTCTTTATCTGTTTATTTTACTCCATGCACACTTTTAGCTCTGTACTCAGGAATTACTTTGGGGGGAGGGGGAACTTGAGACAGTAGGGGGTGCCTGGGAGAAAACCTGTCTTGCTAATATGCAACACAGTTGCCCTACCTACTGTAGGTTTGGTCCTGGTCCCAAAACATAAAACTTTCCTTTCAACTGTTCTATTATTCCACTCTAGGCTTCAACCCTCTCTGTCCTCTCTCATACACAGGTCAAGATCTTCTCAGTTTCCCAATTTTACACTATTTCAAAAAAGGAAACTTCATTGTTGGTAAGAATGTCATCTTGTTCAACCACTATGAAAAACAGTACAGAAACGTCTTTAAAAACTGGGCTCAAGTGTTAGCACGGCAGGTAGGGCATTTGCTTTGCACATGGTAGACCCGGGTTCTATCCCCCTTATCCCGTATGGTCTTTGAGCCTGTCATGATCAATTTCTGAGAGCAGAGACAGGCATAATCCCTGAGCACCACTGGGTGTGGCCCCAAACAAACAAAAACAAAATGAAACAAGCAAAAACCTAAGAAAAGAGCTTCAGTATGACCCTGCAACAAGCTTTTTGTTACATTTTTATCCCAATATACAAAAACATAATTCTAAGAGACAGAATATTTACATACATTGTAATGCTACATATTATGACCAGGATATATAAAAACACCCTAATATCCAACAAAATATATAGGCATAAAGAAGTTGGGATATATATCAATGGGATACGAATAAATAAATATAATATATATGCATAATAAATACTAATATATTATATTAAATAAATATCTAATAAAGACAGACAATTCAAAAATACAAATAAAAAATTAATGCAAAAACAAAACTAGTAGTGAAAGTGCAATAACATGTACTTTAACAAACAATGCCATGTAAAGAAATATACTATTGTAAATATTTTACCTAAATAATAATAAAAATGATAAAAAAAACCTAGAGTAATAGAAATATAAGGAAGTAATAATTTTTGTCCAGAATTTATTTACTTCTTCTACACTTTATCTCCTCTTTTGAATTGCAGAAAAAAAGTTTAATGCTTTTCCTTTGATATCTTATTTAGAAAAAAATGTGCAAACTTGTATGTGTATTATATGCATATAAAAGGACCCACATTTTGAAAAGTATAAAGGACACAAGCTCTTAAAATAAATTAGTTTACCCATATTAGTATAAAGAGAAAACAATGTGAGAAGATATACAACATTTTAAATTCCCATAGTTAAAATTAGGGTCTTGCTATATTTTATTCTATATTAGAATATAATTCTTGTACATTTGTGGCTTGAAATGAAATTATAGTCATCTATTTTACATGTATCACAGACCATGAGATGGCAGCATAGAAACATAATTTATTTCTCAATCCTTTTAGTATTTTGTGAACACAACTGAGTCAGTGATTTGTTTTTGGTTTTGCTTTGTTTTATTTTGTATTTCTTAGATTCATCTACAATAAAACCTATCAAATTGAACAACCCTATTTTAAATTATTGGAGTTGACTTTAGATGTTTGTTACCCAATTTGAAATGTATTAACTATATATGGTCATTTTTTAAAAATTATGAAGATGACTAGGGAAATAAATAGATTAAAATATTTAAATTTAAATAATGATCTCTGGGAGCTGGAGAAATAGCACAGCGGTAAGACGTTTTCCTTGCATGCAGCAGATCCAGGATGAAAGGTGGTTTGAATCCCGGCATCCCATATGGTCCTCACACCTGCCAGGAGTGATTTCTGAGCCAGGAGTAACAGAGCCAGTATCCCCTAAGCATTGCTGAGTGTGACCCCCCTCCCCCGCAAAAAAAAAAAAAAAAAGAAAAAGAAAAAAATAGTGATACTTGGATTTTGACTACCATATTTAGTACAAACTGATGGTAAGCAATTTTCTATTAAGCAACCAGCAGTATTAGTGGTGATGAATCGTTTCTACCTCAGCCCAGTATCTAATGTCCTTCCAGGTAGTATCTAGACATTTTGAGAATCCTAAATACTGTGCATTTATTTCAGGGGTCTCAAACTCAATTTACCTGGGGGACGCAGGAGGCAAAGTGGGGTGAGGTAGAGCCGCATAAGGGATTTCACCAAAAAAAAAAAAAGTCCTCAAACGTCATTAACAGTTTTAATTATTTCTCCTGAACATGAATAGAACATTGAGTGAAGATCATGAACAGTTCTGAACATGGCATCTTTTGCCTATTCCTTGCTGCCAGAGACTTGACAGCGCTTCTTCTTACAAATCTGAACCACATTTGGCTTTAGAGAGGAAGCAGTTGAGACCCTCAGTATGGCTTGAAGATGATCATCGTTAAGTCTAGACCTGTACTTTAACTTATTGAAGTTCAATGTGGAGAATAACTTTTCACACAAATATGTGCTCCCCAAAAGGCACATGGTGCGCTTGAACATTCGGGAAAGCTCAGGGAAGCTGAGGGGCAATTCTCTCAAAAATTGTCCATGCATGTCTGCTTTTCCACTAATCTCCTTGAAGTTGGGTTTGAGATCAGAGTTGCATTGAGGTCAATGAACTCCATTTGAAGCACAGGAGGGGCATCTTGCACATCAAAGGAAAAGGGGTCCACAAAAATTTGGAAAGTAGCTCTGTGCTTTTTGAAGCCTGCAAATCTGTGATCAAATTCCTTCTCTAGCTTAAAAATAGCATCAACATATTTCTCACCACTGAATGGTATGCCTGCATCCACAAGTTCCTTGCATGCTGGGAAATGGCAAAGGTTTGTCTGAGAGAGATGGTTTTGTGGAGAATGCTCTCACATTGTCATAGGCAGCACTGATAAGCTGCCCCGGGCCTTGTAACTTCTTGTTTAGTACATTCAGCTTATGTGTGATGTCAACAAGAAAAGTTAAGTCCATGAGCCTTTTGTGATCACTCAACTTAGAAACAGCATTCCCATCCTTCTCCATGAAGGTTTTCACTTCTCTCAACTCAAAAAATCTTTTCAGGACATTTCCCCTGCTGATCCAACATACCTCAGTGAAATAGAGCACATCTCCATATTCTGACTCCATTTCCTCTAAAAAAGTGCGGAACCTCCTGTGCTTTAAACCCCCGGATCTGATTTGGTTGATGCATTTCACAACAACAGACATCACATTGTCACACGGCAGGCATTTGCTGTAAAGGGCCTGCTGATGGATAATGCAGTGAAGAGCAATGGCCTTCTCTACACCCTCCTCTTCAAGTTTTTTTTTTTTGAACAAGTGCCACCAGTCCATTTTTCCTCCCTGTCATCGATGGCACTCCACCGGTTATTATTTCAACAAACCTCTTCCCTGGCAAACCTGCATTCTCAATGGCATCACACAGATGCCGAAATATCTCATTAGCGGTGGTATGGCCATGCATTGGAATTATTGTGAGCAGCTTCTCTGTCAATTCAAAATTGCAATCAACACCACAGACATAAATTGTGAGCTGCGCAGTGTCTGTTATATCTGTGCCCTTGTCAAGAGCAACTGAGTATGCATGAAAACATTTGGCTTTCTCACACAATTGATGGTAAATGTCACTTGACATGTCAGAAATGCACTCTGCCTCAGTGTTGGCAGAAAGGCTGATTTTGCTAAACTGACCTTTCTTTTTCGGACAGATAATACTTGCAGCCTGTAACATGCATTTTTTTAAAACAAATTCTCCTTATGTGAATTGTTTCCCTGCCTTAGCAATCATCTCACTAACCATGTAACTAGCTTCGACTGATGCAGCATTCTCTTTGGTTGCTTTCTTGAAGAAATCTTCTTTTTCTTTTTTTTTTTTTGCTGCCTTATTAGACATGCTTTAAAACTGGCAATCCGCTTGGTTCTCTCATTTCCTTGATATTTTGCATATTCCTCAGCAATGTTTAGTGAATTATGGCGTTTCAAGTTGTATTCCTTGTGCACTGCAACTTTGTCTGAGCAAATAAGACATTAGGGATGCCCCTGTGCTCAACAAATAAATACTGCGTCTCCCACTTTTCCTGAAATTGTCTGTGCTCGTCATCAATCTTTCTCTTCACTGCAGGCTTTGATGAAGTCATGATGAAGGCATGACAAAATTTAATTCTGTAATAAACTTCTCTCCCTTCGGCCTTCGATAATGCAAGGTACAGCGCGCAGGAGCAGCAGAAATGATGTCTGTACTAGGCACAACGTATTCGCGATTATTCGCTTACCCAACATTCGCAATAAAAAATAGCATTAGTAAAAAAAAAAAAATCGCAAAATATCGCATCAAACATTTGCATACCCCGAAGGGAACTGCTCGGTGTATGCGAATGTTTAATGCGATTTTTTCTTACTAATGCTATTTCTATTGCGATGATTCGATAAACGAGTAATCACAAATACTGCGATATTTGAAGGCCGGCCACGGGCCACAAAATGTTGAATAGAGGGCCGCGAATGACCCACGGGCTGCGAGTTTGAGACCCCTGCTTTATGTAGTCTTTATGTTTTTGATAAAATCCTCTCTAGAAGTCTTTCTATATATACTTACATCCAGTTATATGTTTTAATTTAACTATCTACCTTACCTATCTATCAGTCTATCTATCTATCAACTATTTATCCATCTGTCTATCACCTTTCTTTCCTTTCATCTTAATTTTGCCTGTAGCAACTTAGTCTACAGTGTCCACTAAAATTAAGTTCAGATTTAAAATTATCTTAATTTTGCCTGGATTCGTTAGTTCTAAATGAATCTAGGATCTTTTATCAATCTTAAAATAAAGGGGAGATTAAATACAACTCATGAAAGGCAATTGTAAACATAAATGCTTTAAAAATGAAATTTTTCCTTTATAGTAGTAGTTCTCATTTGGGGATAATTTCACCCTCAGGTGAATTTTGTAATGCCTACAAATCTCTCTTTCTATTTCTCTCTCTTTATTTCTCTCTCTCTTCATCAATGTCATACTCAGAAGAACTCAAGGGACCTGGAGGTTATCCTTGAAAATTCTTGGCTGGAAAGTGCACATCCTCCAGTTCAGTCATCAGACTTAGTCTGGACTCTGGAACTACACCCTAGTATGGGGTTTGAGAGGGGTGTGTGCATGTTAGACATGTGTTTTGAAACAGAATTGTATACCTAGTAAACCTTTGTGCATTTTTACTTCCTACCACTTGACATCTCTTTAGTGTTCACTGTAGAGGAAATGGTTTCAACATTGAATTTATATGAGATAACTGATGCCTTTCCATTACCACCCCTTTTAAATAATTATCTCTTAATAAAAATGTTTTCCAAGGTTGATAAATAAAATGGCATAGTGACAAATCTTAGAAAAAGTCAAATTTTATTATTATAAATATATTTTGATGTTTACAATATAATATTGTATGGGCAAGTGACATCGATATAAAACTCAAAAGAAAATATTTATTAAAAAAGAAAATCTTAATACAATACTTCATTTAATTAATTGTAAAAGGAGAAAAGAAACAAAGGTTTAAGTGCACAGAAAATTACTTAAATTGTTGAATACTACTCCAACGTTATGGACAGAGTTGTAAAATATTCATTTAAATACTAAACATATCTTATTGTGAATGTGTCTCATTCTATTAAAGCTGTACCAGGAGTTTTGAGTACTATATATTAAACTATTTTCACAGAATGATTAACATTTCAATAGTAAATTAAATATACAATACATTATTTCACAAATTTTTCATTAAATCATCTGTGAATACTTAATTGTATGTTAGTTTATTGTATAAGTTATCTCTAAATACACAGTTTATATTAACTTTTTGTTCTTTATATCTCTTAATTGTGCTGACATTGATTAAAAATAAAACTTTCGGGAGCCGGGAGGTGGCGCAGGAGGTAAGGTGCCTGCTGCCTTGCCTGCGCTAGCCTAGGACGGACCACGGTTTGATCCCCCGGTTCCCATATGGTCCCCCGTGCCTGCCAGGAGCGACTTCTGAGCGCATAGGCAGGAGTAACCCCTGAGCGGCACTGGGTGTGGCCCAAAAACCAAACAAAAAAAAAACAAAAAAACTTTCAAAATTAAATTGCATTTGAAGACAATCAGAAGTGAAAAATCAATTTACAACATTATTGGGGGAGTTGGAAATGGTTCCTTACTAAGTACTTGATTCTTTACATTCCACTTAATTAAAAAAAACTCATATTTTATAATACCAAGAGACATTTTTACATCATTTAAAACAGAACTCTGCAAGATATAATAGTTCCCGTTCTCCTTGTCTGATCCAAGTATTTATTCATTTAAAAAGGTAAACATCAGTTTAGATATTTAATGTTTTACACCACACTAGATGGCATAACAATGGTGTTACTTTGCATAGCTTTGAAGGAGAGATGAATGCATAGCTAAGGTTATTACTCACTGAAGTCATTATCCTAAATTCCAGGTTTATGATTGGTTTCTTTCTATGTTTGCAGTGTGCTGGCTAAAATGAATTATTTTGAATTGTCTAAGGCAGTCAACCTTAGATTCTTAGTGAGGATTGTTCAGTGAGAAAGAAAAAACTAAAACTGTACAGTCAGGAAAGGGCAGCATGCTCTGTCAGGAGAAAAAAGCAGCAGAGAATGCTGAGCTAGTTGTTACCTATCAGATGAAACTTGTATTTTTTTTTTACAATGAGAAGTGAATAGTTAGGACCAGAAGATGAGCAAGATATTGATCAGAGAAACTTTGCTGCAATGCTCTGGAATTGAATGTTATCTCATATGTTCATTGTAAAACACTTCAGACATTCATCTTATTTAAGCAGAGAATTGTGCCATTTTCATCTTGAACTCAGTGAAAATATGCTGTAGCACAAAACACTAAACAAACTTCTCTGGTGACCACACATGGCATTCAAATTTTGGATGTGGAAGTTGAAGTTGCTGTTGCTTCAGATGTTAGTTTTAGATTTAATCCAATCACGGTAATGAGTCACTTTGGTATAGACTCCAGGCTTGTTTTCTTTTGCACAGCCTATTCCCCAACTTACTATTCCAACAACATACCAAATATTTCTGTTATGAGAAATAACCAGTGGTCCTCCAGAATCACCCTGAAGAAAAAGAAAATATATAATTTATATAAAACAGGAGCATTCATAATGTGTGAATATAATAGAAATGTCAATGGGGCACAACGAGAGGAACAATGGTATAGTCCAGTTATAAATGTGGATTCAATTTTCATGTCTGTGTTTTCTTAAGTAATTGCCACAATATTTTTAACATACACAAAAAGGAGTGAGGAGACTGAGAGTATAGATATTTATTGACAATCAACAGTGGTGCATTTTCATGAAATAAAATTATTTATTATGTGAAAATTATTAAATTATCAAAATTATTCTTTTATTCTCCAAGAATTGTCTAGTTGTTGGACCTTCCTTGTTTCAAATGTTACTGGTAAAATTTGTAAAACATTTTAGTACTTCATATAACAAAATTTGGGGCCAGATATAATAGAGATAGTACAGGTTCTTGTCTTTATTATATATTAGCACTGTACATGTTCCTCGAAGAACCACCAGAAATACTCCCTAAGCACAGATCCAAGAGTAAACCCTCATCACTGCCAATAATAGTTCCAAAAATAAAACAAAAATAACCAAGTAGGCAAATTTTAAAATTGGTATTCTCCTTAAATGTTTAAAATTAATGTGTTATATAATGATATTATATTATTTAACTTGCTTATAGGAATGACTCATGAGGTAAATTTTATTATAGATCAGTTTATAAATGTGTTCTGCTTCCTAGAAGTATAACTAATACTCTTATCTGAATATATGCCATTTGTAGTAATAGTTCAAAGACTTTTGTAATGATATTCACTTGCCTATGGAGATACCTGCAATCCCATTTCACAATATTTTATATCTAGGAGAGATTAGATTGCCAACTAGTGATTTATGCCTCTGTCTTGAAGAAATGATTATGTAGCTCCATTACTTGATTTTTTGTGTTTGCTTCCATTTGTTTAATCTAATCAGATTCCTAATTGCAACAGTGATGATTTTTAATTTGCCATTATGGGCAATAATAGGATATGGGTGAGAAGTTTTTCATAATTTTTTCACTCTTCTTTTTTATACTCCCTCCTTCACATGTTCTTTTCTTGGCATCATGTGAAGCGACATTTATTCATGATTAGTATGATATGCTTTTTTTTTATGAGCCAGTTCTTACCTCACAGGCATCATGATTTCCTGTTAGGAATCCAGCACATAACATTCCTGATGACACAGCACCACCATATACATCAACTTGATTACATTTATCATTACTTATGATTTTTAGTTCAACCTCTCGCAGAAAATTGGGGTAAAAACCTAAAGAAGAAGTAAACAGATGGACAGTTTTCACATTTTTGGATATTACCATTTGTTGTATCTTAGAAAAAATGAATTAGTGGTAAAATAACTTGAGTCATTGAGCCTCATAAATTGAGGGGGGGAAAGGATGATACCAAGACCAGTCATATGAACATGAAGTGTAAATAAAAACTGACCAGCCTGGAACACCAAACAGAATAGATACCCAACCTACAACAAGCTGTAAAGTTACACTAGTTACCAATTACACTAGTATTCTGGGAGGGGGGTGTTAAAGGAGGGAGATGGAGATATGGGAGACATGCTGGGAACGGGAGTGGAGGGAGGACAACATAGGTGGTGGGGATGCCCTTCATTCATTGTCACTATGTACCATAAATAATTTTGTGTAATGAACTTCAGTCACAGTAAAAAAATTAAAAAAATATGTCATTAAGTTGTAGTATTCTGTGTTTGATGACAGGCCATAATTTAAGCTATAATTTTTGGTTCTGTTTCACTTTGAATTTTTAAAAACAATATCTTCAGTTAAGCACCATGATTACAAACAAGTTTATATTTAGGTTCTTATATTATTCTTAATCCATACAATAATCACTAAGGATAGCTAAAGAATATTGGGAAGTGAGAACTTGAGAAATAACTGAAAGGTCCGTAGCACATGATTGATGTGGAAGTGCCAAGTTTAAGCCTAGCATCTCATGATTCCTTGAGCACTGCTGAGATAGTCCTGATGAGCAGTTACTCTATATTGAGACTATGTACAGAACCATCAAGCCCACAGGATTAGGTGAATTACCAATGGGAGTTACCTCCATGATACTCTGAAGACTGCTTAGCAAACTCCCATATACTTATATTTTACATGAGAAGATCAAAAGTCACCTTTATTAATCCTGCCATAATTGCATAGTTAAGTAGAATATTTTGTATATCCCAACATGTTTGAGTTAACGTTAAATTAATATTAATAGTTATGATAGAATCAGTCAATGAAAACATAATAAAGTGGCCTGGCGGTGAAGGTAAGGTGCCTGCCTTGCCAGCACTAGCCTAGAACGGACCGTGGTTCGATCCTCCGGTTTCCCATATGGTCCCCCAAGCCAGGAGCGACTTCTGAGCGCATAGCAAGGAGTAACCCCTGAGCATCACTGGGTGTGGCAAAAAAAACAAACCCAAAAAAACAAAAAAAAAAACAAAGAAAACATAATAAATCATAGAGTTTAGGATAATATAATCTTTAAAATCCCCATGGTCTCAGATCTGCATTTTACTGTTTCTAGGGATTGTTAATCAGGGTAAAAGACCCACAATATATTTTTCTGTATTGGCTATTCTACTAAAAGTAAGTCTAACATTCCAATAGTCATTAAAGAGCATGGTCTTGGGCCAAAGATATAGTAAAGGGGTAAATATCTCTAGGGTATTTACCTTCTCACAGTCAGTCTAGTTTGATCCCAATAACCACAGGAGTTATCTTTTAGTATAGAGTCAGGAGTAATCTTTGAGCACTGCTGGGAATAGCCCTCAAACAAAAAAATATAAATAAAGACTTCACCTAATTATTTTTCTTTAAAGTGTCAACTATTTTGAATTAGAAAGATACGATGAGAAGCAGACACAAGGAGTGGGATGTGAGAACACTTTCTTTTGCCTAAAAACACGAGTTACAATTCTCATGTGAAATATAATTTTCCATATAACAAAATTAATGAATTTTTCATTGAGTATATTATAGCTTGAGATCAATATGAAGTGCATATTTAAAAAAAGAAAATTTTTTGTAAAAAATCAACTGAAAGGCTTGCTCTTTGAGTTCATGTTCTATCCTGAACACATATCTTGCTTGCTTGTCTCAATGTTTCTTTGCTTGCCCGTTTCCACACTGGAGAAGTCTGTGTTGTCACTCAACCATGTATTTATCCTTTCTTTCTCTTAGTATTTTTCTAAAAAATTTTCAATAAAAAGGATTTGTTTCACACATAACACACTCAACTAATAAATGTTCAGTAAAGTCTTTGCACTTAGCATGTACATAAATAAGGTGATGAATGCATAATAAAAATTTGAAGCAACACCACAAAGAGTGATGAGTGCAGTTAGAGAAATAACTACCTTGAGAACTATGATAACAATGTGAATGAATAAGAGAAGTAGAAAGCCTGTCTAGAGTACAGGTGTGGAAGAAGTGGAGAGGAGGGAGATTTGGGACATTGGTGTTGGGAATGTTGCACTGGTGAAGGGAGGGTGTTCTTTACATAACTGAAGCCCAACCACAATCATGTTTGTAATCAAGGTGTTTAAATAAAGATATAAAAATTTTGGTATAAAAATTTGAAGCAAGATTAAAAAAATTAAAGTGTATCACCATACATAAAATATAGCTACATGTAAAAAGTCCAAGAGGAGGCACAAGAGCTGAAGACTCAGATCGGGATCTAAACATTTATCTTTGCAGGTGTTTTCCTGCATTGTAGTAAATGTTTTGTTATTGATTTTTATAAAGTCTCCTCTTAAACTTTTTTCCATAAATAAGTGGATGAGATAGATCTATTTAATATTTTACATCAAGAAGTTCACATAAATTATTTGCTGAAGGCTGTTTTTTTAGTTGTTGTTTTTGTTTTTTTGGGGGGGGCACACCCTGTGACGCTCAGGGGTTACTCCTGGATATTTGCTCAGAAGTCGCTCCTGGCAGGCACAGGGGACCATATGGGGAACTGGGGGATCGAACCGCGGTCCATCCTAGGTTAGTGCAGGCACTTTGCCTCCAGCGCCACCGCCCAGCCCCTGCTTGTTTGTTTTTAAGAAAAGAAATAGAATATGTTGAAGAGCTTGAGCGGTGGCGCAAGCCATAAGACATCTGCCTTGTGTGCACTTGTATGCACAGTTCAAACCCTCGCTGTCCTATATGGTCCCCCAAGCCAGGAGCGATTTCTGAGCGCATCGCCTGGAGTAACCCCTAAACGTCAGCAGGTGTGACCCCAAAAACAAAAACCAAAAATAATAATCTTAATATGTTGAATGATAACAACCATTGGCATTTCTGTGGTGCATAGGTGCATAGAGGAACAAAACAATGACAAAGTCTTCCCTTTGACTACAAAATTCATTACCAAGTAGCCCGGGAAGGGAAGGAAAATGAAAAGATACATAGATTGGGTGTTGAGGAAAATGCAGTATGAATCATTAGTATGATTCATAAATAGTACAGTCATTATCATAGAATCTACATTTGAAAAAAGAATAAATAAAAATTTGGGAATTATTTTAATAATTTTTTGAAAATAAATTTATGGCCAATATTCAAAATAAACCATAAAAAGACAATATATAGAGACTGTAACCCTAGTATAGCCTATAGGGTGTTTGTCTTGCATACAGCTGACCTAGTTTTATTTTTATTTTTTTTTTTATTTTTTTTTTTTTTGGTTTTTGGGTCACACCCGGCAGTGCTCAGGGGTTACTCCTGGCTCCATGCTCAGAAACCGCTCCTGGCAGGCACGGGGGACCACATGGGGCACCGGGATCCGAACCGATAACCTTTTGCATGAAAGGCAAACGCCTTACCTCCATGCTATCTCCCGGGCCCCAGCTGACCTAGTTTTAATCTCTGGCATCTCATATAGTCACCCAAGTGCATCAGGAATGATTCCTGAGCATAGATACAGGAGTAACTCCTGAGGACTTTGGGTGTGGCCCCAAAATCAAAAAGAAAAAGACAATATATGTAAACATGATGTTAAAGTAATTATAAAATTATCATTAGACAATATGTCTGTTTTGTAACCTCTTCTTGCCAAATATTTTTGGGTGGTCACACTTGGAAGTACTCAGAGCTCTCTCCTAGCTTTGTGCTAAGGGATTCCACCTGGCAGGTGCTGGAAACTCTTTGGGTGCCTGGAATCAATCTGGTTGGCTGCATCCAAGGCAAGCACTCTAATCTCTCTATACTAATATCTTATATCTCCAGTCCAGTATTTGTCATATTTTTATGTGGCATCTTTATTTTTTAATCTTTTATTTAATTTATCTTTTCATTTGCAGCATTTGTATATTTGTTCAAGTAGAAACAAGTTATTAATTATTTGCTTGGATGTTCTACCGAGATACTCACCATCTGGTGACAATGCTCCCCATCCAGTGACAAACACTTTATTTTCATGCATGACTTCAAAATTAGTATCTGGGAGACAAACTCTGTGCACATTACTTGAAAATGTCACAGGGGTGGAGAGCTTCACCACAGCAATATCACCATCATGTTTATGAGGAGCATAGTTTTCATGGAGGACAATTGACTGTACTTCTCTTCTCATTAGTGCAGGACTGAGAGTTGTTCCAAAACTAACTGTCCAGACCCTTGGGTTTTTGTTTCTGGTTAGAGATGAAAGAGAAAAATTGGCTATATTTTTTCTTGATGTTGTTGTTTTAGGTTTTTGGTTGTGGTGCCATACTCGGCAGTGCTCATGGGTTGCTCCTGGCTCTGTGTTCCGAAATTGCTTCTGGCAGATTTGGTAGACCATATGGGATGCCAGGGATCAAAACTGAATTTTGGCTGCTTGTGCAAGGCAAGCTCCTTACCCTCTGTGATATATCTCCAGCCCTGTAAATGGCTAGTTTCTAATCTGAAGTTTTCCAGAATTTTGAGTGAGCATAAACATGAGGGTGAGTAGGTGAAGGATAAATTGATGAGGATGATAGTTGAGTACAGTTTTAGACACTGACCCATTTGATATTTCTCTCTCAGCAATGCCTTGTTTTATTTTTATTAAAAGCAAATGTTTCCAAATTAAGATATTTTACATAGTGCTCACTTTGGCAGCACATATACATACTAAAGTTGGAATGATACAGAGAAGATTAGCATGGCCCCTTTGCAAAGATGCAAATTCATGAAGCATTTCATATTAAAAAATAAAAATATATTTACACCACTCTCTTAGAGGGAGAGGTTTTGTAATTTAAAGAAATGGTGTACTATTTTCATTTTAATGTAGAAGTGATGCAGATTTGAAAGAAAATTTGTAAGTAAAATTTAGTATATATATATATATATATACACATTACATGCACATATACATTCCTATTCCTGAACAGGCTATAAATGCCTGCATATCTATATATGCATTAAAGATATAAGTACCTCTATGGAAAAAGTGATAGAATGAAGGAAGAAATAAATATATAAAATTAGAGCCATATAATATATAATATATTGTATATATCTATCTATATCTAGATCTATCTATCTATATATATATATATATATATAGATAGATAGATAGATAGATACATATGTTTTGGGGAAGGGTTTAGGCACAGCCAGAAATACTTGGTGGTTATCCCTCGCTTTATGCCCAGGGATTACTCCTGGTAGATTCAGGACACCTAATACACCATATGGGATATTAGGAATCAAACAGGGGTGGGCCAAATACAAGTAAATGATCTACACATTTTACTTCACTACAGTTCCTGGGGCCATATTTTTTTTTTGTGGTGGGGTGGTGGTGGTGGGGTAGTGGTGGTGGTGGGTCTATATTTTATATTTTATTATCTTATATTTCTTCTTTGTTGAAATCTTGTAGAAAGTATTTTCCATTTCAAATAATTTTCACTAGGGGTCAGAGAGATAGCATGGAGGTAGGGTATTTGTTTTGCATGCAGAAAGACTGTGGTTCGAATCCCGACATCCCATATGGTATATGTTTCCCTCAGCCTGCCAGGAGTGATTTCTGAGCATAGAGCCAGGAGTAACCCCTGAGCACTGCCAGTGTGTCCCCAAAACCAATACAAACAAACAAACAAAAACAAACAAAACCCCTCAGATAGTTGTCACTAAAATTACCATATATGTTTAATATCTCATATAGAATATTTATCTCAAATGAAGTCTCATGTAATATGTTAAAAACACATAAAGGTCTATATATGGAATATTGTTTAAGATAATTATGTACAGATTTGTGAGTTGAACTATTATTAAACAGAGACTTTTAAAAAATACACAATGTATTTCAAGAAAACTTGAGTATGTTTAAATTCTGACAGTGTAGGTATGCTTTTTTAGATAATCATGAATGCTTGTGGGAGGCCTAAGATAATTATGGAAAAAGGGCTAACTTGCAAGAAGTGAAAGAGAAAAAAAGAAATGAAATTGGTGATCTTATTGGTGGAGAGTGGTCTGTAGATGGATGACTCACATGTCAAAACAGTGAGCAGCAGTGAGGAGCCACTTTTCACTAATCAAAGATGCTCCACAGAAATGAGTGCCATCTATTTGCAGGCTGGCTTGCCATGGCCAATCAGCTTTCTTTGCAATTTTACCATCAGCAATTCTATCCATGGATGGAAGCTCCTTTCCTAAGCCACAACCTGTTTGAAGAAAATCAGGTGGTTATT
>PVKC010014564.1:0-21976 GCA_004027635.1 Crocidura indochinensis | reverse complement strand
TTGTTTATCCATGAAGCTATGTATTTTTCCTTGGTACCTGAACGTGAGTCGGGCTGGGTGCAGTATTCTCGGTGAGGCATTCATTTCTTTCAGTCTTGTCACAATATCCCACCACTGTCTTCTGGCCTTGAGAGTTTCTTGTGACATGTCTGCTGTAAGTCTTAGGGATGTTCCTTTGAATGTAATTTCCCTTTTTGATTTTGCTGCATTCAGTATTCTATCTCTATCTGTGGGATTTGTCATTGTAACGAGGATGTGTCTTGGGGTGTTTTTCTTTGGGTCTCGTTTGGCTGGTACTCTTCGGGCATGCAGGATTTGATTGCATGTAGTTGTTAACTCTGGTAGTATCTCTTTAATGATGTCTTTGACAGTTGATTCTTCCTGATGCTCCTCTACTTGTGTCTCTGGGACTCCAGTGATTCTTATGTTGTTTCTTTTGGGTTTATCAAAGACTTCTATTTTCATATGTTCACATTCCTTGAGTACTTTTTCCATTGCCTGCTCGTTTGTCCTAAGGTTCTTTTCCCATTTTTTCTGCTGTCTTGAGTTTTTCTGTATCTCATCTTCCAGTAGTCCGATTCTCTCCTCGGCTGCTCTTACCTGTCTCTTGAGGGCATCCACTGAGGTTTCCAGTTGAGCTACTGTGTTTTTCAGGCCTGCTATTTCAGTTTGAAGTTTTTTGAGTTCTGTCTTTGTGTTCTGTTCAGATCGATCTATGCTTTCTCGGAGTTCTACAAACATATTCCATATTTCTATTTTTAAGGCCCTTATTCGAGAGGTTAAGCAGATGGTTGTGATTTTTAAGGTCGTCCAAGCCATCATCTTCATTCTGGCTGCCTAGAGTTTGTCTACGGGCTTTCCGCATTGTTGCTCTAGTAGTGTGGTTTTACCTGTGTGTTGTGATGGGGTTTATTGGTTTGAAAGACTGCGCGGCCGCGAAGCAAAGCTTTGCGGCCGCGCTCTTATGGGACTCCAAAAATTGAGCAGAGAGAAACACAGGAAGAAAGGCCCCTCCAGAGATCTCAGCAGAGTGCAGCTGGGCGGAGTCTCCCACAGGAAAGCAAGCAGCACTCCTATTGGGAAGACTCACAGTTCTTACTCAGTCCTTGGCTCGCTGGCCGTTTCAGAATGCAGTGATTTCTGGGTTCGATTCCCAGGGGTCTGATCTCTTATGGGACTCCAAGAATTGAGCAGAGAGAAACACAAGAAGAAAGGCCCCTCCAGAGATCTCAGCAGAGCGCCAGGGCCTTTGTCTTGCATGTTGTCTGCTCAGTTTTGATCCCCATAATCCCATATGGGCCCCCTAATCTGCCCGAGTATTTTTTTTCTTTAATTTTAACAAGGTGATTGCAATATTGTTCATGATTGATTTTCAGCTTTACAATGTACCCTACTCTTCACCACAAACATTTTCTATCACCAATGTTCCCAGCTTTCCTCCCATACTCTCTCCTGTCAGCTTTTAACTCCAGGAATTTAATTTCTGTCTCAGTATCAATTTCTGTCTGTCTGTCTTTCTTTCTCTCTCTACTTCTCTCTTGCTTCTTTTTTCTCTTAGACACTATAGTATGCACTGTTTTTAATGAATAGGTACTGTGCATATCATTTTATCTCCATTTAACACCAAGTTATTGTTTAGATGAGTGATTAATTCCAACTATCATCGTCATAATAGTCCCTTCACAACCCTAACAGCACTGCTATATTAATTGTGGCAAGACTCCTACTATGTACTTGTCCTTTCCAGGAGTAATTTTTGACCTCAGAGCCAGTAGTAACCACTATGTATGGTCCCTAGATAAAAAATATATACACATATATTTATTCACATACATATATATGTATATGTGTAAAGAAAATTAGAATATGTTTATTTTATATACTTGTCATAGACATTTAAAAGGTACTCAAAATTAATAATCACCATTAAAATAAAAACCAAGACATTGTGATATCCCCTTATGCTTATTTAGATGGCCATTATACTTAAAGAAAAAAATATGTGTTGTCAAAGATCAGGAGAAACTGGAACCCTTATGAAAAATTGTGTGACTTCTTTAAAAACCATTTGTTCCAAAGGATTATTCATAGCATTATTTCTTGAACTACTCAGTATAATAGCTAAGATTCAAATCAACCTAGTTTTTCAAAAACAGATGAGTGGATCAGGAAGATGTGGTATATATACTTAATGGAATACTACACAGACATAAGGAATGATGAAATCACACAATTAACTGCAACATGGATGGAACTGGAAGATATCATGTTAAATTAAGTAAGTGAAAATAGGGATTAACACGGTTTTCTATAATTTATACATGGTATTTAGAATAATTTGATGAAGGATATAATGGTTTGGGGTGTACCTAGATCATACTTGGCCTCACAGTATAGGGAGGAGAAGGAAAGAAATAGACTGGAGAAAAGAAGAAAGACATATAAGAAATAATGAGTGTTAAGCATCAAGGGAGCACAGATACATTGGTTATGTCAAGGAATGATATACCTAAATACCCAAACAGACAACAATACTGAAATTATGAAACCCAATAACAAAACTGAAAAATGTTACTTGTCAAGATTACATGCTATGTGAGTGGGGTAGATAATTTAGGAACATTGTTGGAAGGAAGTTGACATTGGTGATGGGATTTGTGTTGAAATTGTTGTATGCCTAATCTTCAACTACGAATAATTTTAAATCATTGTTTTAATAAAAATTAAATCAAAAAAGGAAAACAAATCTTGAAGATTAGTCAAAAATTGACTAATTTCTCAGCAGCCCTACTTTGAGATGTCAGAAGAAATTATTTAAATGAAAATCTTAAAGGGGTATTTCCACTCATATATTTGTTGTAACATTCTTTGTGCAGTTTAATCTGTCCCATCTTTTTTTTATGAATATTTGTTGTTTCTGAGCTTTAAGGAATTTTAGCAGACAATTAATATTGTCTTTAGGTAGTCTTTCTAAGACAAACTTTAGTCATAATCAACTGCCCTCACATAAATGTTTGTTTAAATGTCCATTCTGGGCTTTATATGTACAGTTTATTTCCAGTTTCTGTTATATAACTTGCTACAAACTTATTGATATAAAGCAACTTTATCGGTGTTAAAAATTCTGAATGTCATGAGTCTATAATATGTGCTGATGCTACATACCTTCTAGAGAATTCACTTATTTGTCTTTGTTTTCTAAATAGATATCTATATTATTCAACATCTTCATAATTTTTTCACCAATTTCAAGATAGTAGAGTAGTATCTCTCCTCTTTATTTCTGTTTACATCCTTATTTCTTTCTCCAAGTTTCCTACCTCTCAAGGAATCTCCTGGGAACACTTGTGATAACATAAATTATATAGAACTATTTCTTTAAATGTTTACATTGGTTACATAAGACAATATATTCACTGATCATTGTGATTAGGGAGTTGGCATATTTGATTTGGGTGGTATTGGTTACCTTGTTACAGATAATATGATCAACTAATTTGAGATATTTCCCAATTCTGCAGATATGTATTGGTGGTCTTGGAGCTTTTTCTATAAATAATTCCCACAGCAGACATAATATTTTTCTGCTTAACCTTTCTAATATTTTGTTCTATTCACTCTCACACTACTGACAATAGGGACATTTGGCCAAGTGTGGAGATGCGATTATTGTATCATCATAGAGACAATACTGGTATCTAGTGAGCAGAGATCAGGATGTTGCTAAACCATGCCAGTACTGCCATCACAACAAAGAATTTCTGTTCAAAATTTTGCTGCTGAGAATGGAATGATACAGGTAGATAAATAATAGGATCAAAATAAATGTGAAATGTCTCCTGAAAAGAGGTCTTTCAAGAATCTCTAAACAGGGAAGGCTACATTTAAGAAAAAGAAAAAGTAAGCCACTTTTCTCAGCCAAGGGATGAGGGACATCTGTAACATAATGTTTAAAATCCTTTTCCTTCCACTGTCCTAAATTACTCCATTCTAAAACTTCTGTTTTTTTTTTTTTTTTTTTGGTTTTTGGGCCACACCTGGTGACGCTCAGGGCTTACTCCTGGCTATTCGCTCAGAAGTCGCTCCTGGCAGGCACGGGGGACCATATGGGGAACCGGGGGATCGAACTGCGTCCGTCCCAGGTTAGCGCAGGCACCTTATCTCCATCGCCACCGCCCGACCCCCACTGTTTTTTTTTAAATTAAGCTTCTTACTTTAAAGCTAAAATCCCAAGGGCCATGAATATAACTTTATTATTTAAGCATAAACGTTATATTCAAATTTTGTGCTAGCAGAAAGAATTTATTTTGATTAGTGCCCTATTTGTCCTAAAAGATTACTTCTAGAAATCTTTAGGACAATAAAAATTAGCCTAACAACTTTGTAATGATTGAAAATACCAGGGTTCCCATGCTTTCAAGATTTCAAAGTCTATATATTGTCTTCCATTTGTGTCCTTCACTAATCTTCCACAAGTAAGTGTGTCAGTAGTATTGGTTTGATCACACATGAGAGATTCTGCTGCAGAAATTTCAGCATAGATCCTCTGTCAGTTGTTGATATGTATTCTAATTTTAATATTATACCTTGAACATCTGCTTCCAAAATTATTCATATTGCAACTATCTTAAAATTCTCCCATACACAGAATTAAGAATAAGACTTTAGCTACTTTATGTAGGCAGAATTAGTAGAAAAATGGGAAAGGAAGAGAGAAAAGGTAGGAAATCAAATAAGAATATTTTAGTAATTTACCATTGTAGAAAGTGTATGCTTAATTCACCAGATAATGCTGTCAGACACTTGCAAAGCAGTATGGAATCTAACTCAACTTTGTTGAGTTCTTTGCCCTCTAATTCTTGTATATCATTTATTTATGGCTGTTCCATCCTCAATATTTTTTTCAAATGGAGCATATTACAAATGGGCCTACTAAGGCTAGGTCCAGATTTTCTTTAGAATGTTCAGCTACTGGCAATAGAAACTTAAATATACATAGAAACCATTGTTGTCACAAAGGTAGTACTTTATTTTGAAAACAATATCTGCCAGATTTGCTTTTTAACTTAGGACTTACAGTGTAACAAAAGAAAGCATATTTGGTTATACTTTATCAGGAAGAGTTTCATTTCTGAATTGCACATGGGTGCCACCTAAAGCTCAGATTTATAGTATAGCAGTGTAACATGAGAAAGTAATTTTTTATTTGAATACAAAACACTCATCCCTTGGCCTTGACTGGCCTACCTCAGGACAGTTATCAATTATGAAGCATCTTGTGAGCACATGAGTGCAATTCATTGACTGAGTTAGCATATTTTCTATCTCTTATTCTAGAGAAGAACTTAAATTATCAGTAAGGCAATGTATAATAATGGGGCAGAATTGTTCCCATAAGTCATATTTTATATCAGAAGACACAGTTACTGGTTGTTTAAAACATTGGTTTCTTCCAGTGTTTTATACATAATATAAGGCAAGTACTCCATTCTATGCCCAGGTCTATTTAACAAGCTTTTAATATTCTTGTCGTTTTACTCTGACCCAAATTTACCTAGGCAAAGTTAGCTATTTATGTACTATGTGATCCAAATTTTCTCTGTTATGCTGCATTGTTAGATACCATACATTATTAGATACCAATTATGTCATTTATTGTGGCAGTTGACATTTTTTCAATGAACAATTTCTATTACTAGTGTAGGGTAACATATTTAGCAGGGATCATATGAACTAGTCAGGGGAATTGTACTATGGTTTGAGATATCTGGGGGAATTAAAAAGAAATTAGCATTTATCAGGCACCTGGTATTTTCTAGGCTCTATTCCAGAAACTTTACATTCATGAGCTCTTTAATCCTTACAAAAAATCATCTGAAGAGCACAATCTGATAGTGGTTACCAAATGAGAAAAACAAAGGTCCATGGGGGTTGATAAGAGCTGCAAAATCCTTCAGTTAGTGGAAAGAATTACTGAGAGTCTCATATTGTGACATGGACAGAAGATTGATTAGTAATTATCTGACATAGCTCATAAACCATAACTGCAATAGACATGTGGATAATGACATATTTTATTAGGAAATAGATGTACTGAGAGGAATAGCTAACATGACCATTTTCATGGGAATTATTTATTAACATTAAAACTTAAGGAGAACAACTATTGAGGTATCTACTTTTGTCTACTTTGAGAATATCTATTTAGAGACACCATGTTCTATTTAGGAAAATAAGTTTAATATTTCCTTTTGAAAAAAAATCACGATTCCTCAAAAACAGAATTCCCTTCCAGATAGCTTGTGTTGATTTAAGAAATGCCTTAAAATACTTAGCACATATCAATTCATGTACCTTAATGTATGTAAAGATTACATAAGATAACAACTCTGATAGAATTATTGTTTGCATCATGGCTTCAAAGCTATTTTGTAAGAAACTATGGGAGTAGCTGAGACATTTTGAGTAGTGTCATACAATTTTCATGTTTTCAGTGCCCTGTTGATTAAAACTCTAGTACTGGTGTATTTTTCTTTTTTCGTACTGATTTATTTTACTTTTATTTTTTACACATACTACTTTAGATGAGTAAGAGGATCACTGAGATGCAATATTATAACTAGGTTCTCATTGTGGCTATTACAAATATAGTAGCACAGCAGAAAACAGAAAGATAATGAATAAAATAGCAAATGTTTAATAGTAATTTTAGCTGAAGAAATATTATGAATTTAACAAATATTTATTGATCATCTATTATGTATAACAGCTATCAGGAAAATTTCTATTTACTAGTGCTATAGCAGAGATCAAAAGACGACAGGCTGTTCTTGCTGTCTAAAACAGAGCTCTTTAATATCCTCCCTTTTTTACTTAATCCACAAAATTGTTCACTACCTTATATATTCTATGTTTTAATTATTTTTTATTCCTACTCTCTCAAAAGATCGAGAGTAAGAATCTCAAGCAATCAGTTTTAAATTGATGTATGGGAAAACTAAAACACCTAAACAGAAAAGATATTGAGAAACTACATTTAGTTCAAAAAAATAAAAAGCCTTCAGAATGACAGAATTATAATGCAATGTAATCTGACTGGTGGTCCTAGAGAAGCATTATGCATCCTTTTGGAATTAGACCTATAGAGGTAAGGAAACAAAAGGATCAATATATACTGCTGATATAAGACTTCTTACAGAAGAAATCACAAGTCGATTATTGCAATGAACCGGCATAGCTTGTTGTACAACAATAACCTACGTGAGAAATCAGTGTTGGCGCTGAATACTCACATTTTTTTTTCAGAGAGACAATGCTCTTTTTTAAATATATAATACAATATGTTATTACATGATATAGAACATATAATCACAGTTGATATGTGTATATAAATATATGTATTTTAACTATATTGACTTTTTAGTTACATTTTTCATACAAATATACTCTTTCATAATGATTATTTTCCATGTATCTTACAAAAACATTCTTGTGTCAGTCCTTTTAGTTGCAATGTAATATTTCATTATAAATTCATTACAACCATTTCCTTATGAATGAAGTTTTCCTTTGTCTCTAGTTGCAGTTCTAAATATATTTTAAGGACGGACTCTTCGAAACACAGTTGATCATTCAAAATTCTCATTTATGATTAACCATTTGCTTCCTTCACAATGTCTTAGCAGCTTTCACCTACAGATAATGAGAACATGTGTTCTGTTGAATACTCACAATTTAAGCACAGTTTGTAGTACATCTTTGGCTAGGTAAAATTAGAACTTTTAATACATTATCAGACTTCACAGAGGTCATATTCCTCTCAGGAATCTTTTTTACCTTAATCCTCATAAGCAGGCAAGGAATTTAATTTGTGAGGTGTGGGATAAAAATGGTGGAGCTAATCTATGGAAAATGGCTGAAGAGTCAAACTGAGACCTATTTGTACCTCTATAGACCTAAAGAGATAATGTCTAATATGAATCAGCTATTTAAAACACACTTTATAGGGTCCCGGGAGATAGCATGGAGGTAAGGCATTTGCCTTTCATGCAAAAGGTCATCGGTTCGAATCCCGGTGCCCCATATGGTCCCCCGTGCCTGCCAGGAGCAATTTCTGAGCATGGAGCCAGGAGTAAACCCTGAGTACTGCCGGGTGTGACCCCCCCCAAAAAAAAAACCAACACACTGTATGCATATTCATAGAACAACATGCATTCAATATCCACAGTATGGCAATCTGTGAACATAGGAAAAAGGCTAGTATCTGATTGCTTTATCTCATAACAAATTTTTTATCTCTAATGACCAAATATTAATACTAAATGCATGTATACTAGTAAAATCACAGCACTGTCAAACACATTCTTTTTCTCAGAATTTATCTTGACTAGTACTATTTTTCCAAGACTTGATTCATAATAGAAATTAACAATAGCTTGCTTTAGAAATTCATGCTTCTTTGTGGTCTTTATCATTGTTTTCCATGACAACTAATACTCAAACTCCTCTATGCTTTGTCCTAGTGTCTTTCCATACATGGAATAATCTGTATCTAAAGTTCTAGTCATGGTATATTTTCATTTTGAAATTTTCACTTTGAAATTTCTATGAGAATTTTTCTATGAAAAATTTACAAAGAAAGGTCAATAGTTGACTATAAACAAACAGATGTGAGACTCTATCTCAGATAGAGAAATAAATCTAAGTTTATGAGCAAATAAATAGCAAGTAGACGTGGAAGAATTATTCAGACATTAGTATTGGTAAAGATATTTGTCTTGGGGAGTGGGAGGAAAAGATCAAAAATTGAAGTTCAGGTAAAGAAGACTCAAAGAAAAGGACCCAGTGCAGGCATACTCTTGGACGTAAAAACAAGTTAATGGGAATAATTATCAGAGAAAGTAAAGTGAGGATATAATAAGCATAGACAATAGTCTTCTAGTGTACCAATGAAAAGTTAAATAAATTTCTGTTTGATTTAATAAGAAGAAAGTCCTGATATAAATAAAAATGGAACTTTTTTATTATGTTGGTGGTGGGTTGTTTTCCTGGGAATTCTTGCCAACCAGGCTGCCCATTCAATGTGAAGGTTTGAGATTATGGTGCTGATTGGGCCCCTGTGCCAAGGTTTACCTAATTTACCATGGTGGTCCTTAGGTAACTCCAGAGCTACACAAATATTCAGGGACTATATAGTTCAAAATGTAGACTCAATTCTAATTAAGCCACGTGCCTTAATCCCTGTACTCTAGCCCATTTAAAGGTATTGATTATAAGCAAAAATTCTAGAGGGGCATGAGGATTAAAGGATAGGTAACAAAGATGATAATATACACAACCCAAAGTTTCTTTGTGAAGATGCAAGCAACAAAAATACCCAATAACTAAAATGAGAGTGGAGATAAGCTTTTACACATTAACTTACTAAATTGTCTACTTACTACAATCTAAAATTAATTACAAATAAAAGGGTTTATGAAAATATATCCACAGTGTAATTATGTTAATGTTATTTAATTTGGAAAACATAAAATAGAGAGAGAATGAATGAATGCTCATTTGTTGAGAATTAAAAATTGAGAAACTAGGAATATGCAGAAAGAAGAGTATGGATACATTTTTTTAGTACAGCAAGACTCTCCATAAATCTCAGGATCTTAGACACCATGTATCACAAACACTAAATTTAAGAGACTGAAGAAGAGAGGTTTTGGAGAATATGGTGTACTGGTGCATTATTCTCATAGTCTCGCTAAGAGAAACAGTCTCTAACAGCAATCCAGAGGCACACACAAAATTAAACAAACAAACAAACAAACAAACAAAAGTCTATGATACTTCATAAAACTATTATGTGTGTGTACATTTGCCAGTGTGTGAATATTTATGTGTAGCTGAGTGGACATCACAGTTGGAATTTTCCAGTGTACTGACTAAAAAGCAGAATCTAGGAACGAACTTACCTAAAGGGCATTCATGGTTTTCTGTAGTTGCCAAAACAAGGTGCATGTACTCAAAAGAGAAAAGCATGTAAATTTATTTCTTCCAAGTGCTGAGGGTGCATTCTAAAGTTTTGGTCTGGGTTAAGGTAACTGGTCGAGTTGTTTCCATCTGAGACAGGGAATAACTTCTGATCTCTCGCTTCTTTTATAAGATCCTTAACTCATCTTTAGTCTTTATATGATGTTTTTATGTGTCAAAATGTCCCCTGTTTATTAAAATCCCATTCATATTCGATTACACATCCACTTTTCTCAATATGAACTTACCTTAATTACCTCTACTGAAACTGTTAAATTCACTTTCTGAAGTAGTATGGAAAAAACTTATATGAGCATATACATGGGAAATTTAAATATGCCAAAGAATATTTTAGGTTCTGAAATAGAAAGTTCAGATCACACAACAAAGCAACCGAGATTAGCAAGCAAACTCTTCAACCAAATATTATAATTCCCATCAGAATTTTTAGTACTTTGAAGATGAATTTATCATTAATGAGCAAACAGCATATTTTAAAATCTGAATAATAAAGATCAAAGTAAAGAAATAAAAAGAATCTTGGATAGCACAGGGGTAAACAGAAATTAAATTAGTTTTAAAAAAGTTTCAATTAATGTTTTTATGAGATAAAATGTTATGTGCTTTTAACTAGAAAAATATAAAGCTAAAAAGGCATGTTGAGTCTAAAAAATATTATAGAATAAAGAGGGGCAGAGAAAGGCCTAAGCAATAGGACAGCAGTATGGCTTGCATGCAGCCAACCTGGAATTGGCCTTTGGTTCAATTCCCGGCATTCCATATGGTACCTGGAGCTTGCCAGGGGTGACTTCTGAGTGAAGAGTCAGGAGTAACCCCTCAGTACCACAGGTATGACCCAAAACCAAAACAAAAAAAAATAAGAGGGGCAGAGAGATACTATCACATGTAAGGCGCTTGCCTTGCATATAACTGACCACGATCAGATCCATGGCACCCTTCATGGTGGTGGCACTAGCCTCCCTAGAGTGATCCCAGAGCACAAAATCAGGAATAAGCCCTGAACTCCACTGGGTCTGACATAAAATAAAATAGAATATAATAAAAACAAATAAATACATAAAAACAAAATAAAAACTTCTCAAATAAAAGGAAGTTCTCCAGACATTTGAATGTTAGTTTTTAGTATCAGAAGAGACAGTTTACCTTAAAAAAAAGGCAATGAAGAGAAGGGATGTAATTCTATATGAAGAAAATATGCAGGACAGGAGGGAAGGATGGGGACACAGCTTACATAATGATTTGTAGGGGGTGGGGAATGCTTGAAAACTTCACTAAATAGTTTATATGTTCTATAAAACAAAAAGTTACATTTTATTGCACAGATAAATTAAAATGATTATTATAGTGTTAATGTTTATGTTTTGATGTACAAAGGCACGACACATTACCACCACTAAAATGCCAAAGACTCTCCACTAGGACTGCACATATATGGATGTGGTGTGATATTTAATTATTTTATGTTGGAAGCAAAATATTTTTTTATAGTCCCCACTATTAGCAATGCCATTAAGTTCTCACTCAGCCTGTGAGGCTAGTACATTAGTGTCCGAAGTCAAAGGAAAAGACCACACAGTTGAAGTAAGCAAAGCAAGATTTATTCCTTTCACCAATAAGCTACAAACTGACCAATCAGGGCCACCTCCCCAAGAGTTGGACCCACACAGGGTTCACAAGCCAGGTTATATAGGACTAGAAGCAGGAAATCTTGACCTGTAAGTTGATGGTCTGTTGTCTAGGGTGTACAGGTGTCAAGCTTGTGAACTTCCCCTTACAAGGCAAGGTTTAAGAAGTTGTTCTATTCCCTGACCTCTTCAGCCCTTTCTTTTAAAATAGAGGGCGTGTCTAGAGCTTAGAGATAAAAATCATACTCCACACAAGAAAGCCTGAGCTTTGTAGCTCAACAGCAAAGACCTCTACATCATCCAATTGTACAGTAGTTCTTCATTATGAAAGGGCCTTAAATGTTAAAGCAGAATCTAGGTGATGAAAGATGATTCACGGGGCAGGAGTGCATGCTTTGCTTGCAGGAACCCAAAGTTTCTTCCTTGGCATTGCAAGATGTCCTCAACATAAAGGTCCCAAACAAAACAAATAGCAACAATAACGTAAATTAAAAAAAAACTCAAGATAATCTTGATAAGATTTATTTCCACTGCATGATTATTATCTTTTAAAATATTTCTATGGGGGGGGTGGGTGGTGGCGCTGGAGGTAAGGTGCCTGCCTTGCCTGTGCTAACCTGGGACGGACCGCGGTTCGATCCCCCGGTTCCCCATATGGTCCCCCGTGCCTGCCAGGAGCGACTTCTGAGCGAATAGCCAGGAGTAACCCCTGGGCGTCACTGGGTGTGGCCCAAAAACCAAAAAAAAATTTTTTTTTCTATGGGAAACATGTTACAAACTTTGAAGTGGTTTCTTTTCTAATTCATTAAAAGAATTGCTCAATTCTAAAATAGTGACAATACAGGCTTGACGATGGAAACAAGAAGATAGATGAGCTTTAAGTTAAGAAATAAATGTGAATAAGAGACCAAGTAAGACTATAACAAATAAACAAAGGTAACAGTGCTGGAGACTTGGTCTACAAAATTAAGTTTACCTGGAGGGAAAAACTAGGGAGAATCGCTTGGACATTGGTAAAGTCCAGCACTTACTCTGATTATGGGTGTGATGTTGAAATGATGCATACACAAAACTACCAGTGAAGGTATTGTAAATCATGTTACATCAATAAAAATGGGAAATATTTTTTTGAGAAAGAAAAGTAGAAACAGAGCATGTTTAGAATACAGTATGTAAGAATTTTTTTTTTACAGGAGATATTGTGAATACCTTCAGTGTCACTTGTCTTACACCACATCTTAGTTTACTTGTTCTAACTCCAGGCAGCATTTGTGGCTTTGTGTATTGTAGACATAGTTAAATATAGTAGATCGTAAAAGCTTTGAGTGAAGTAGATTGATGATATTATTCTTTTCAAGGTCCTCTTTTTTTCTTCATACCTCTCAAATATGGTTTGGACCCAGAATCAAGTCTTTTATGGTCTTTACCTGATTGCATTCAGTCAGGTCACATACTACATAAACCTTTAAAGAGTAGGTTCTGATTGTCTGAGGGCACTTAGAATTTAATCTTAAAAGTGCTGATTACCAGTTCCTTGATTTCTCTCTGAGGTCTTAAAAAGATCTAATAAAGAGATGCCTGGCTTTTTCTTTTTCCTTTTTTTTCAGTTTTGAATTTGAAAGTGATGATTAGTGCCTTTTAAACTATTTTTCAGTACAACATTCTTATTAACAAATCTCAATTTAGTTTTGTCCCTAAGTAGCTGGGGATTATTTTTTTCATTTTCTCATGTACTAACCAAAACTGTTTTAATAAAATAAAACAGAATAGTTCCATTTATCCTTTTTTATTTTTCCATAATTTTTTAATTCAAACCACATAGTCCTATTTTCTACTCTTCTTTCTTTTATGTTTTTTTATAGCCTCTGCATTTCCATGATCATATCTGGAACAAGATTATTATATTAAGGAGTCTTTTCTGATGACATTTTCTTTCAGGGGTGTTAGTGGAAGTGGGCCATGCAGAACTGTAATTTAGTTTGCAATGAGTAACTTCATATAATCACACAGTCTGAAGATCAAGGTTGTTGGATGAAAGGAAAAACACCTTGGCAAGAAATGAATTCACTCACAGAGCTCTTCTCAAGTAGCTGTTGATCTAAATAAATGGAGTTTGTTTAGTGAGATGAACAGCTGTGAGTTGATTAGGAAGTTACCTGTCACTGTGTTTGAACACTTTAAACAAAGCTATGTTTTGTAAGAGAAGATTGACTTATCCTTCTTAATGTTCAGGTAGCCACAAAAGAAATATTAAAGAGAAACTGAGATTAGGTAACTGGAATAAACTATTGCCCTTTAGGAATTCTGAGATGCTAAAGCAGTGTAAAAAAACATAGATTTTTCACAAGAGTATAAAAATGCATGTCCTATAACTCAAATGTTAATTTGATATACTATTTTCTTACAAGAAACTCATTGAGTCTAAATTGAAAAATAATGTCTGTTAAATTTTAAATAATATTGGACATAGCACAGTTGTAAGCTTTGTCTTGAATCTAAATGACTTTGTAGAACATGGTCTCTGCTATCAATGGCACTTGGTTTTTAAAAACAACAACAATAACAAAAACCAAAATAGATTCAAAAACCTATGTGTGGTCCTAGATATGAACACCTTTTTCCCGAGTAAATATAAAAACTCTACTTTAGCTTCAAAACCCATATTTTAAGACTGAAGAGATAATTCTGATTTCTGACCATGTGTATAGTATGTGTGAGGTATGAGGCTCACTGAAGTACCTAGCACTACAGTTTCTGAGTATGACACTGTCCGCGCAAACCCCACTGGCTGAGACTCCTATTACAAAAACAAAACAAAATGAATCAAAATAAATCAACCAAAAACTCACAGTGCCTGTGATCTTTCCTGTAAGAATTGATTTTTTCATTACCTAAGTTGAGGTACATCCCTGGAACTTTCTCAGGCTGCACTGCCATCTAGCTTTCTAACTTGTAGATAAAGAGATACTCCTTTGATATTGTCAACTCCTAAGGCTCTTCTTTAGGGCCATTTCCATTTATTTCTTATAGTCCTTTTGGAGATAGAGATGAACTCAAGATGATTCTACATTAATGGTTCACATGTACGTTGTTCTGCCAATCCATCCGTGTGATTGCTTAGTACCATTACATGATATAGCGTAACACTACATTGGCCTATTGACTCCCAATGTGTTTCAGTTCATAAGATTTGATTCTCCAGTTTCAGGTTTCAGATGACTAAACCCTATGATGACTGGCATTACTCTTGAACTGCAATATGGTTTATAGACTCAGGCACTGTCTCTTGACAAAATGTTTTTTATTCTCATGGTGTATTCACACATCAAGTTACAGATGATTAAATGTGACATCTGAGGCCTGGCTTTTGAAACATTGGTTATCAACCTCTTGGTCAGAACACAATTTCCTTTTATGAAAATATTTGAGAAATTAGAGTTGAATGACATGTAGTATTGTTCTGAGAGCAATTTCATTCTGAAATTTTATTAGAAGTTCAGCTTGGGAGATCTTAAAATACATGTATTGAATTCATAATATTTTCAGTTTGATATATGGCACCACATATCTCCTCTTTCTCTTGTGCATATTCAAGGGTAGCCCTGGAGTTTCTCTACACTTATGGGTCTTAGTGGCATCAAATTGTTATGCTTGAACATTGACCAATATGGACAGAACAACTGGCCAAATATTGTAGGAAGTATTTGATCCCCTTAGCATTGCTTAGTAATGGGTGTTTTATGCCACCATTAAAAAGGTGGAAAAATAGAAGGAAAACATACAGAAGGCTGTATATAGTAGTTTTTAACACTGTAATAGTTTTTAAGGTATCAACTAAATTACATAGCATGTAAGTGATAGGTCTCTTACATAGTTTTCAAATAATTTTTTCTGTCATTCCCATATTCATGTAAATTCTAAAGGACTGCCAAAATGTGGATAAAATAATTATAATTTTTAACTATTGTCTAAATCTACCTTCTCTTCTCTACCCCCAGAATTTTAGTGAAAATTTCATATTTTTCCAGTGCTTTTGCTAAATCTTTCAAATATATCTAATTATGGGCTTCCCATCATCCATTTATCATAGACTATTTTTAAAATGACAACCTTACCATCTTATTCCAAGTTTAACCATTTTTAAGGATTAACAGTGTCTATAAATTTCTACCTATAATCCATTTCTATCATTCTATTGTCATTTTCTTCAGTTTGTTTAGTAATCTTACCAATCAGTACCAACTGCTGAGTGGTAAAAATTTTTTGATATAATTTTTATTTTGACCAACGTGGCTTACATATCTTTCACAGTAATATTTTAGGTACATATTAACAATGTATCAGGGGAATTCCCACCATCAAAGTTGTCCTCCCTCAACACCCGTTCCCATCTTGCATTCAATATCCCCCACCCTCAATCCCCAGGTGTTAGTATAGGTGGTTCCCTCTGTGTCTAGCTTACTACTTAGTGATCATACAACTATTTGGTCTTGATAACCTCCACTCTTTCCCCTTCTATTTGAGAGGCAGTACTAGATAGTTCAAATTATGTGGTTTTGTTTGAAGATAAAAAGAGCAATAAAATGTGGTAAAAATCAAATAAGCCGAAAATGTGCATAATACTTTTAGAGGTTCTCAACCTCAGTTTGAGAGAGAAAAGGGAAAAAGGAAGTGAAACACCACAACCATACAAAAGGAGATCTCACATAAAAAAAAAAAGAATCCAGTGAGCACTACAGCAATAAAGATAAGCACCACATCCTGAAGCACCACAGTCCTGAATGAAGGCATAACAGAGCTCAAAAAGGAAAAAGGAAAGAAAATTGGAGACAACAACTTCAATATTCAAACCCAAACAAAGAGATCAAAAATATAAATAAATAGATAAATAAATTTAAAAAATATTTTGTGTTGTTTTCTTTTCCTTCATAGGCATAGTAAATATTGTGTGGACCCAACTTAGACATCAGGTGATTAGACACGGACTGTCCAGCCTTGAACCATGGATTCCAGACATAGAAATGACACCGTTCTCCACAATAGCTTCAGTAACCTCTCCTCTGGTTCATCTTTAATACTGCTCTGACACCAACATGGGCCAGTACTAATATGATATTCTGTCAACAAGGAAATGGGAACAACTTGATCTAAGAACAGGTTGTTCTACCTCACCAATCTAACGATAAGACAAAATCAGAAGACTTGTCACCCTTTGATCTGTGCAAAAGTCAAGATCGCTATTTACAGATTACTGACTGTGACAACCAGGACTGAGCAGAATGTATCTTGGGAGCAACAAAAAAGCCTAGTCTAGGTTTTTTTCTACGATCTATAATTCTCAAGATCTCTAATTCCAAAGGTCTGACTGAGACAATTACAAGTGAACGGGTCTTCTGGAAACATAACGAAAAACTCTATCCCAGGCTACATACTGGAATCAGCACAATGACCAAGACCACCAACTAAAGAAGATGGATTAAAACGACAGTGAAGGAACAGAACTTCTAGAACGACAAAGAAAGTCTTCATCATAAGCTCCGTTTCTGGACCAGTGCAGATACCAAGATCTATAGATATAGAGGTCTGATTTTATCATCCATGACAGAGCTGAAGCCTTCCATACACCACAAAGTCACCGAGGGGAGAGTAAATGAGCATGCAAGGAGTCTATAGTTATTCCCATGACAGTTTACTTCAAATGAGGAGAAACCCTGTAGCTTTTAGGTCAAGGGAATTCCCTCTCTAATGTCCCCAATATTTACTATGCCTTTGCAGGAAAAAAAATTGTTTTCAATGAGGATGACACATAGCAATCATAAAATAATGTGATCTTTTGAAATATAATCATGCTAGTGTTGGATAATCCATGATAATGACCTTAAGATCAACATAAAGTACCTTAATATATTTTCTAGATTATGTATGTTCTAACATCTACTCCTCAATTTTATGCATTCTACTATTCTGCTTTTCACATCACTCTTCTTTTAATGATTCCCTTCCTACCATGTTCTATTTCATCACATTATCTTTGAAATGCTATTTCTTTTAAATTTATTATCTTTCTAGCCAAGATAATTTTTTCTTCCTCTAAAATGCTTTTTTAACCATTACTTTGATCAGGAATGTCTATTACTGAGATATTAGTTTCTAGTGGCTATTGCGATATCGCAGGAGCCTTAGCAATAGTGGAATTAGTCTTACGTTTGCAGTCTTTGGAACTCAGAAATTCTCTGAATCTGAGACCATTATAAGACTTTGATTTTGGCTAGGAAGCTCACATTGAATTTTCTATTTATAATTAATCTTCATATCAAAGGATGCTTATCTTTATATAATTCATTCTTATTTTCTCTTAAAAATATCTGTAAAGATGTGAGGGATAATCCTCCTAACAAAAATTCCAAGACTGAGATAGTCCTCTGGGCCAAACATTTTTGGCCTTTCTCATAATGTAAAACTTCTATAAATTTTATATATACATATATATAATGTGCAAAAATGTGCCTGCAGGCAACAAAAATACTCACATAAAAACTAGAATAAAATAGTAAGTATCCTTTAAAGTCTAGAAGACATCATAGGCAGAAATAGAATAGGAAATTTTCATGATTTCACTCAATTTTAGGTGTACAGACTTACTGATTAATATGAAAAACATCCCTGTATCAGCTCATATGTACTCATTTGATTTTGATCTGTTTACTAACTGTTATCAATGTATCTAAAACTAAACAATATTTTACATGTTGGGAGCCAGGGTAGGGAAAAATATTGAATAAATACTCTACCTGAGTGCTCACTCAAGACTACTCATGTGACCCTAAAGTTTGAATATTCTTTGTGTGTTCATCTCCTTGTATATGTCTCCTTCTCTGCTTCAATGGATGTTGAAAATGTCAATATTATCAACTAAGTGTGGTAAGTTCTCACATAAATATAGAGATATGAATTAAGACCAAATATTTTTGAGGTATCCTAGTTTACAGTAGTAGCAAATTTAATATCTTTAGATATGTTTGTGCACTCCACTTGTACTAGATGTCAAAGAATTGAAATAAGACATCACATCAGTTTTACTTTTGATTGTTTTGAAGTCTTTACACAGTTATTATTATTTTTTTGGTGGTTGAGCCACACCCACTGACGCTCATGTGCTCAGATATTGCTCCTGGCTTGGGAAACTGTATGGAATGCTGGGGGTCCAACCAAGTATCGTCCAAGTCAGTGGCGCTCAAGGCAAATGCCCTACAGCTGTACATTTGCCCTGGCCTGGCCCATTACACAATTTACAATTCTACCAATTCCACTACATCTTCATCGGTGTCAGTATGTTGTGCTTTTTGAAGGAGGCTGTTTTCTCTGCTGTGACATGATAACTGATTTTTTTTTGAAAATCCTTGATAATCAGTGATAATAAACACTTTTATGTTATTTGTATACTGTTTTTGGAAAAGATATGTCTCCTCTTATTCTCATTTATGTTTTTTACTTCACAATTCTCAGGGTGTATAACTCTCTCTGAGCTTAGGAATATCTACCGGAGGGTCATGGAGGACTATTACTCATTGTAATATCACACTGGCCCCTGTACTGTTTTTGATTTGTGTGGGGGAGCGTATCAGCAGTTCTCAGATGTTACTCCTGGCTCAGTACTCAGTTTTCACTCCTAGTACTGTTTAAGGTACCAAATGGGATGCTTAGGAATCAAACCCAACTGGACATGTGCAAAAAAAGCATTTTACCCACTGTGTTATCACTCTGGCTCCTGTCCTCAATTTTTCTGTTACAGTTTGTTTTCTTATTGTTGAGTTTGGGGAATATTTTATATATCTTGGATATCAACCCTTTTTATCAGAGTTACAGTATATTTAAGTAATTTTCTCCACTCAGTAAGATGTCTTCTTATCTTCTTATTTTAGATGCCATGACTTATTGTGAATTAGTAAATACCATAAGCATATATATTAAAATTTTATAAAATAATAAAGAAGCACTGAATCACACAAGTATATACATACATATATATCATTGTCTCAATAAGACCATCCCTTGTGCCTGATAATTACCCATGATAACAGAAAATAAATTAATTCTTTCCTAATTCCTCTCCTTCCTGCTTCTACTTTTAATTATCTTGTATGTGCCAAATATTATGATACATATTTTTCATATATTATCTTATATAGCAGCATTATGTTTAGCTCTGCTTAACGGAGAGTATTAAAATGAGAGAAGGTTGACTAATTCCCTATAGTTACACAGTTGTTAAAAAGTGTAGGTTAACATATAAACCCAGGTTATTTAAAGAGTCACTTTCATAACCGTGCTCTTATAACTATAAATTATAGTACCTAGATCAGCAGTAGCAATACCAACTGTGTTGGTCAGAAGTGCACAATCTTAATCTTGGGCTATATTTTAAAATAAAATACAAACCCTCATTTTTTAAAAATCTGAATCACTATAACTTAAATGCTCTTTCTAATCAAATTTTATGCATGAAACATACCAATAGCACACACTTCTCCAGTGTCCAGTTTAACATAATCTCATATAAATCACATTTAATAATTGAAAAGTACATTGGGATTAAGTGAATACTTAATTTTGCAGGAGATCAAGTTTCTTTTGTCACCTTTGTCTCTAAGGAATATTATCTTGCTTTAATAGTCATTGTATTTCCTTTTATTCACTGTAAAGTTTATGAAAAATAAGCCTATTAAAATCTCTCTTAGCAAGTAAAAGACTATTGCTATGTTCAGTTGTTTGAACTTTAAATATAAATAATAGTATAATATGAGTAATATTAGTAATGTAAGTAATACTTATATAATTATAAGTATAAATAATTATATCTTACTTTTATATGCCTGAATAAAACTTAATTTTTAATATACATTTTCCTAGGAAGATACTTTCTATTTTAGACATATAAATAAATATTTGAAATTATGTTAGGGATAAAAATTGAGAAAAATAAATGATTATAAATCTTTCATTAACTACATTTTTGGTATAAAAATAAGATTAAGTTTGAATAATCCTGTTCTATCCAAAGTGATCTTTTTAATGGAATAAAACCCTTTTTATGGTTAGGTCATATCTTTGGGACTGATGCACATTTTCTTAAAAAAATAAGCAAATCAGAGGCTGAGCCTACCACAATCATATAGATATGAATTTTCAAAAATACCTTTATTTTAGCCTTTAAAAAATCTCAAATTTAGGGGCCAGAGTGAAAGCACAGCAAATAGAGTGTTTTCTTTGCACATGGCCAACCTGATTTTGATCCTCAGCATCCCATATGGCATCCCAAGTATGCCGGGTGTGATTTCTGAGTGCAGAACCAGAACTAACTCCTGAGTGCCTCTGGGTATTTCCCACCCCAAACAAATCAAAGAAACAAATAAAATTGAACCGTAATCCTACCTGTCATCATTTCCAAGATAACAGAAACAACATGTTTCTTGATTATCCTGATTATAATTTTACCAAAAAAAAAAATGCACGAGACATGGAAGATAAATTTTAGAAGTGTGTGTCTAAGTGAATACAAGTAGTTCCTAAATTTAGACCACATGGTTATTGTTTATGTAATAATAGCAGCTATATTTTTTGAGGCACAATGTACAATATAAGCACCAAGAAGTTTAATACCTTTCCAGGAAATAGAGATTTTTACTTTGAACAATTACATATTTTCCTGCAATATATAAGGTAGAACTTAATGAATCCAAAACTCTAATAGGTAAAAATGTTTTATACATAAAACTTCTATTTATTAACACTATAGTTTAGCCCTCCACTCAGAGACTATATGATAAAAGTGGGGGTAAATTTATAAAAGATTTAGAGTGTATCTTGTATTGATTGTGGTGTCCTCTACTGAAACCTCTGTCCAATTCACATTCTCAGACTTTGTCGCATACTTTGACTTTTGCTCTAATTATAGTTTTCCACCTCTCTATCTGGCATAACATATCAATTGTCAAACACCTTGTTGATAGACTGGTTATTCTTTATTTTTAGTATCGATGAATTTAGGAGTGTTATCTTGGACTTATTATATAAAGTGTCAACTTTACTCTTTGGTTGTAAAATAAAATGTCTTGTTTCTTAAGGAAAAGCAAGTAGACAGATAAAAGACAAGTTTGCCTTTTCAGAATTTAGATGAGGATGTCATAAATAAAGTGAAGCATTCATATTGGAATAATATGCTTCGCACATGTCTGATTCCTTCAGAGTAAACTTCTTTTCCTGAGAAGCTGTGTTGTATTCAATTGACCTGGGTGCCTATGTCTAAGGTA
>PVKC010014563.1:0-22054 GCA_004027635.1 Crocidura indochinensis | reverse complement strand
AAGTATTATCATCCAACAGCTGTGCTTGCATGGCCTCTAGCCCATTCATAATTACATCTGATATAATTTGAAGTTGATTTGAGCAAACATAGTTAGAATGCCCGAAGAAGATGCATTTCGATGAATACTGCATTTCACTGTAGCTTGTAGCACATAAATACTGACCATGTTACACACAGTCACTTTATATGAAAGCCTGGCTGTAAAATTTTAGCTACTGGAGAAAAATGTGTTCTACTTTAGTCCTGTACACTCGACAAACATTTGGCTCAATACCTTATGCTTTGGGGATCCAAATCGTGATCTCAATATAAGTTATAGGGTCTAAAACGTTTCAACAACTTACTCATTTCAAGGTATTCATAAAATAAGCCCAGTCTGCCCATGAGCTGCAGATGGTAGTCCTGTTCCCATCGAGGGGTTGACTTCTCTGTTCCAGATACTGTGCGACATCGTCCAATTAGGTTCTTGACCCAGCTGCCAGAAAGATCAAATTGTAAATTAAGATCGATCAGACCAAGATCATAAAAGTGTTTTGGTGAGACCTCAAAATGAATATAGAATCTTTCCGGGAAATTAAAACTTTTTATGACTTTCTTTCTATTTCTGTAACAAGAAGTGCTCATTACTGTCCTTGAAGTCTTCTGGATTTTCTCTGGAGTTGATGCTAATGCTGGGGATAGCTATTTTGACTGCATGAGATTAATTATGGAAATTCTACCAAATGTAAATATTGTATACTTCTCCTGGCCAATGTTACAAGATAATTTCCATAAGGTTTTAGCAATTTAGCATAGCAGCATCATAGTAAATTGTCCTTTACTAAGTCATTATAAAGAGTATAGTGTAGCATGAAGTTCTTTTTATACCATATTTTCTTTACTTTCATTTTCTTTAACCCAAAAACTAAAGACAAATCACCAATACTGTTTACAACATTCCACTGCATTTTTACTTGCTAATTTCGAATATTACATCCCTCTTTATCTAAACTTATTTAATTAATTTATTAATCTATTTAATTTATTAATTTAAACTTATTTAATTTTCAAGGACAATGCTCTTGAATTTATAGGGTATCTCCGTATTTACATTTTTGTTTGTTTTTGAGCTACACTCCCAAGTGCTCTGTTGCTCCTGGAAGGCAAAACAAAACAAAACAAAACAAAACAAAACAAAACAAAAAAAACTAAAAGTAATTCTATCAGAATCTGAAATATTTAATAATATTTTCCATAACAGTTTACCATGAAAATCTCATTCCAATCTCTAAATTTCTCCAGAGAGAGTTGTTAACACAACCCTGTTAGACAGAGTAGCTCTAAATTGGTAATAAAATGAAACTTGAGAGGCCAAAGGACTCTCTAGAATTTGTTATTTGCATCGAATAAAGAATTCATTCACGTGATAATGTTATGTATTTGATTCATGTGAACTATTCATTCAGTCAATTTAATGTGAGGTGTTTTTTTGGGGGGAGATCACATCCAGTGACTCTCAGGGGTTATGCTCAGGAATCACTCCTGGCTTGGGGGACCATATGAGATGCGGGGTTGGGGGGAAATCTAACCACAGTCCATCCATTCTAGGTTAGTGTGCGCAACGCAAATGCAGTACTGTCTGCGCCACTGCTCTGGATCCTAATGTGAGGGTTTTTTTGTTTTTTGTTTTTTTCATACGTCTTCTAGATGCCAGATACTGATCAAGTGTTAGAAAAATCCCCAAACGAAATATGGAGCTGACTGTTAGGTATGCTTTTTTTAATTTCCAGTTACACCTGGTGATGCTGGGGTGTGAGGTGTGAGGTGTTTTTTATAGTGGGGGGGGGATCATATCCAGTGACGCTCAGGGGTTACTCCTGGCTCTGCACTCTGGAATTACTCCTGACTTGGGTGACCAAATGGGATCTCAGGGACCAAATCTGGGTTAGTTGTGTACAAGGCAAGTACCCTCCCTATTGTTCTATCACTTCGCCCCCCCTCAGTATGCTTCTTATATTGTTCTAAAAGTCCTAGCCAGGAATCCTAATTGTAGTGAGGTAAAGAGAGAATTATTTTATCATAAAATTATTTTACAATGTTCCCTTTGATTTTTTATTTTATTTTATTTTATTTATTTATTTATTGGTTTTTTGGTTCACACCTGGCAGTGATCAGGGGTTACTCCTGGCTCCATGCTCAGAAATTGCTCCTGGCAGGCATGGGGGACCATATGGGGCATTAAAAAACCCACTGGATTACTAAAGTTTTCTCTCTACTACTATGTATTTAGGGAATGGATAGAGATTTAGGTAGCATGAGTAAATACTCTATTCCTGTTATACTAGAATTTTTCTTTTTCTTTTTGCTGTCTCTAAGACCTTAGCCTGAGTGACCAAATGAGTGAGATAGAGACAGAGACAGGTCTTCGAGCTTTCTGTGGCACTGGAATGGAACCCATGAACCACAGCAGACTAACAGGTCTTGAATAGTATTCATTATGCTAGAATTTTTATGAAAGTTAAAAAATAAATTGGTAGCTCTAAGGAAAGAAGTAGTAATGACAAGTCGCTCTCTAAAACCAGTTTTCAATAGGTAAGGTAATTCAAACTATAACTCTGAGTAGAAGTATAGGAAGGCAAAGTTTATTTATTTTAGGGAGGGCAAGAATCAAAGAGATTTAAGTACTACAGTGATGGTAAGAAATGATAGCGTTAAATATCTAAACCACAAATTCAAAAAAACCCTGAAATTATGAGGCACAAATTTTAGCAACCAAACTTAAAAAGGGTACTTGTTCAAAGGGCAGATTGAGGGTAGGGGACTAGGAGAGGGAATGTGGGAAAACTGATGGAGGGAAATTAGCTGGAACATTGTATGCCTAAAACTCAACTATGAATACCTTTCCAGATCATAGTGTTTTAATAAAATAAAATTTTAAAAATGTACTTAATTTTGTTATCCAGTAAAATGGGAATACAAATCTATTTCACCAATATATGAAATTCAGATAACACTGTGGTGAACAGCAAAAGAGAATTTGTTTCCAATAGTCCTTATCTAGCATTATTTTCTAGAGTTCTGAGTTTAGAACTCAGTACCAACATTCCCCCCTTTTCTTATGGACTTGCGTTAAATCTTTGACTCTCCTCGAGGTTCCTCATCCTTGTCCCTACTTGTGGGTACATACTGGAACCTTAGCACAAACTTCTTAATCAGGGAGGTTTTCCAGAGTGATTGAACCACTGCTCATATCAGGTGGTCGACCACTCCTATTTGCAACTTCCTCAAATCCCCTGAAAATAAATCTACATTTAGTGCTTATTTTATATATGTATAATGTTTATTTTTTGCCAGTTTGTCCCATACCTAATGACAACCTTCCCAACCATCAGCTAACAATGGTTTCTTTTGATTTAGCTTCTCAGAAGATCAGCAGTGTATCAACAACCTATTCATAACACAAGGAAACAATCTGAACCCATTTCTTGACTGTTTTCTACTTTGACAACTTGTGGAATGACTAAAAGAATATAATTCTAGATGAAGGCAAAGTTTAGGTGACTGTGATTTGTAACAAAATATTTATTTGAAGCAAAGACATAAGCACTACCTTAAGAAAGAAAGTGATGATCCATCGGATAAGGGGGCTAATAAAGAAGGTATACAAGGTACTGACAGAACTTGACAAGAAAAAAACATCTAACCCCATCAAAGAATGAAGAAATGAACAATTTCTCAAAGAATACAAATGGCCAAAAGGCACATGAAAAAATGCTCTACATTACTAATCATCAGGGAGATGCAAATCAAAACAACAATCTCATACCGCAGAGACTGGCACATGTAGCAAAGAACAAGAACAATCAGGGCTGGCAGGATGTAGAGAGAAAGAAATCTCATTCACTGCTGGTGGGAATGCCTTTTGGAAGGGAGAAGTTCAGCCTTTCTGGAAAACATTATGAATATTCCTCAAAAAAATGGAAATTGGGTTCCCATATGATCCAGCTATATTACACCTAGGGATATACCCTAGGAACACAAAAAGAGATGAAGTGATGAAAATTTCCTATAAATGGATGAACATGGAAACCAGTACGCTGAGTGAAATAAGTCAGAAGGAGAGAAACAAATAAGTCAGAGGAGAGAAACAGACACAGAATAGACTCACTTATCTATGGTTTTTAAGAAAAAAAAAGACATTATTGTAATAATGTCCAGAGACAACAGAGATGAGAGCTAGAAGGACTGGCACTAGATGTGAAGCTCACCTCAAAGAGTGGTGAGTGTAGTTAGAGAGATTACTACAATATCATGACAATATGAATGAGTGAGAGAAGTAGAATGCCTGTCTTGAATACAAGTAGGAGCTGGGGTAAAAGGGAGATGGGTGGGCATTGATGGTGGCAATGTTTCACTGATGAAAGAGGTGTTCTTTATATGACTGAAACCCAACTACAATCATGTATGTAATCATAGTACTTAAATAGAGAAAAAAATTTAAAAAAAAAAGAAAGAAAGTGATGGCTGCAGAGATAGTGCAATGGGTTGAGGGCATGTGAGAGGCCTGAATTTGATCCCCAGCACTGTTCTGGTTCCCAGAACACCCCAGCACATAGTGCAAGAAAGCACATCTGGATGTGCCTCTCCCTTCCCTCCAAAGAGAAAAATATTTCAGCGAACAAATTTCCTGTTAATCTATCAATACATATTTAGAAAAATACCCTTCCCCCTAATATTTTAAAATAATAATAGAAAATAGCTCACTTGCAATAAATTAGTCATAAAAACTTAGTTTTTATTAATTAATTTCTTTCAGAAAATTCTTTTTAAATAATCTGAGTTAAGAATAGCTACTATTCAATTTATTTCATATTGAAACACTATAATTTATACATGGCCTACTTGTATTTATTTGGGAAAACTTGAGTATAAGATCACTAAAGGTTAAGGGTTTATTTTTTACTATGTAATTTAAAAGACAAACATTAGTTTCATGTAAGACCAGAAGAATCTATTTTTTTTTGTGGGGGTGTATGATGGGAGAGAAAGGTGGGGGGATAGGAATGGATTCATCTAAATATGTACTCTAAGAAAAAAAGTGAAAAAACCTTGAAGGACACCTTGGACTGTAGGTCTTTGCAATATAAAAAGAGGAAAAAATAAGTTGATGCTCCACAAGGAAAATTAATAGAAATGTGATAATTGGAAAGAGAAAGAAGAAAGGAAGAAAAGGAACTTATATGTGGTGTTGAGGCAGAGTTGGTCGGGTAATGCAAAATGGCAATAAACTGGAGCCTTATATAAGAGAAAAATGATTAAATAAAAAAAAAAAAACAGTTAGACCCACCCCTCCCACAAGTTCCATATTATATTATGAGATAATTGATGTGAAGGATAGGTTTAAAAAAATCTTGAAATTCAAATAGATTGAGTTTCTGTTAGAAAGAAGCACGTCTGTGAAAAGCAAAATAAAAGAGAACAAGAGGTCAGTGAAAATTCAGGCTCTAAATTATTTGAAAAGGTAAGTGTAGTAGACAGAAAATATCCTCTATCCAAAATGTCCATAGCTTGGTCCTCTCCCCACCTCCCAACATAAGGGAGATGGAAGGATGCATAACAGGTGAGGAATTAATGATTGCATAATGAGTTAAGGTTGCTAATAAGTTAATTTGAAAGATTTGAATACCAGGTGCTGTAGGCTTAAAAAAAAAAAGGAAAGAGTTTGGGGGGATAATCCAGTTGAATCAATGTAATTGCAAGAACATTAAATGTGGAAAAGTGGCAGAAGAGAAGATAAATAGAACTACATGCAACATTGCTGACTTTTCGATGGAGAAGAGTTCAAAAGCTAAGGAGTGTAGGTGGCTTTGACTTTTAAAAGCTAGAAAATGAAAAACAACCAAATGGATTTACCAGAGAACCTTCAGAATTTTTTTAACAGTTTGAACTTAGTGATCCTCAAAGTAAATTTCTAATATTTGATATACAATAAGGGTTAAGTTAAGCCACAATGTGAAAAGGACAGTGGAACTTCGGTTAGTATATGATCTTAATTTTTTAGGTAAAGATCAATGGTTCATAACCCTGTGGTTATTATTTTAGGTAATTATGTCTTAAAAATTATGTAATATGTGTCTTATGATCATAAGAGGCCTTCTACTTTTAAAAGCATGTGATTTAAAGTGTCCTCTCTTGTAATGTGGAATTGGCTTAATTATTTAGTTTTGTTTTTTTTTTTTGTTTTTTTGTTTTTTTGTTTTTTTTTTTTTTTGTGGGTACACCCGGCAGCACTCAGGGCTTACTTCTGGCTTTGCGCTCAGAAATTGCTCCTGGCATGCTCGGTGCTCCATATGGGATACCAGGGATCAAACCCAGGTCTGTCCTGGGTCGGCATCGTGCAAGACAAAACAAATGCCCTACTGCTGTGCTATGCTCTAGCCCCTATTTAGTTTCTTTTTAAGCCATAGAAGCTTCACTTATGAAAAATACTGAAGACCAATATGTTCACTTAATATGGTGACTATTACATAAGTCCTCAACAAATTGCTACCACTAATTTTTAAATGCATGGTGTAAAGGAAATTGTAATGTAAATTGTAAAAGAAATTGTAATTGTAATGTTGTACAGACACCTTGTTCACAGCCCCAAGAAGGGCCAGTTCATAAAAGGCTGTGATCAGTCAGCCACCACAGATCAGATGATAGAATAAACTATGTAAGAAGGAATCACATCTAAGAAGCATTATTTAAAGGTTTATTTCTTAATACCTGACGCATTTATACTGTTGGTTGGACTTTCTTGTCTGAAAACTTCACTAATGATAGAATCTATAGCATTCTAAAGATGAACTTGTAGACAAATGATTTGGTTGGGCTGCTCTATCCCCAGATAACACAGCTACTTACGGAAGTAACACCTCTTGTATGTTATTCCAGATCGCCTTTCCTCCCATGATTATTGTCAGCTGTGTTGTCAGTTCAAGGAGACAACCACCTGGGTCACACTGAAATGTTAAACAAAAAAATATCATCATTTACATTTTAGCTAGATGAAACATGAAATAGTCCATAAATTTATTTTTTCTGATACTTTTCTGTTTAGGCTAAAAAAGCCCCAATAAACCAAAACCATCATTAAGATATGATTTTGAATGCATACCTCTTCATTTCTGTATTTTCCCAGCCAATAAACAGGATCTCCTGGATAACCTACAAATTTGCCTTTAAAGAATGCTATGTAGAAACAGGAAGAGTAATAGTTGACAAATTGGAATAAGAACATCTTCATGGTCAGGCTATTCTCGTAATCAGTCTGTGTCCTTGGAAGTTCTGTTGTTAAAACAAAGAAAAATATTTAAAATTCTGAACAGTTTTTTAGATCCTAATCAGAGACACTGATACATGAGCTAATATGCTAAAAGAAGCAACAAAAGCAACGAATCAATAATGAACAGTTTCCATTTTAAGCAGTTTGGCGTCCTTAATATAACGATTGTGTTGATTTCAAGTTTATACATTGTTATGACATCTATTCACCCTCTCCCATGAATGAAGTAAAAACATAAGACACTTATGTCCCAAAAAAATAATCGCAGAAAACTCCAAACCCCAAAAATCAGAAACTGCAGAGACAGTATAGGAAGCAAGACACTTGTCTTGCACCTGGCCAAACCCTGTTCAATGACCCTCACGGTGAGGTCATTCCCTCATTTTAGAATTTAAATAGGTCGGTTTTAGAAGATGACCATAGAACAAGTCATTCAGAGAATGACCCAGGCATATGCAGCATGTGGAAAGCACTTAACTTTGGCCACTAAGCAACTGACTGGGATATGAGCCAAAGCTGATGAGAAAGGAGCTATATTAATATGAATAGCATGGGCGAAGACATGTAACAGTGTGATTACTTGTCCTCTCAGCAACAGAAGAGCATATCTGCCATGGAAACCATGACCCTGTCCCACTTACCTGCAATAAAGACATGATTTATTTTCATCAGGAGGGACATGATGTAATATAATTGAAAATGTTATTCAGCACTCATCTGTTTACATAGATCTTGAACATTATGGTTGTCTTTGTTCTCTTTCTTTTACTAATACATATGGCAAATAAGTTATAGTGTGTGTAACCTAGAAAAAATATTTACACTCAAAAGTTTTCTAAAATGTGCCAACATCTTGGAAATGAAACCGAATGAGATATTATCTTTATTTTCTCCTAGATTCTACGACGTATCTTAAAAATGAACATGAATATAGGAGGATCTTACCAAAGTTAGTAATCATGATGGCCACTTTTTCATATATTATGTTCAAAATCATGATGATAATAAAGCTGATGATGGAAGCTGTGATGGACGTGGCTGTCTGGGGGGTCAGATACTTCTGGATTGGGTCCGTTTCAGTAAAGTTTGTGGGAAGTTTTGAAGAAAATACAATGAATACAGAGAGTCTATAGACAATGATTCCAATAACTGATGCGATGATCAATAGAATCTAAAAGGATAATAAAAAGGCATGAGGCTCACCAATAATTATATTTTTAGTGTGAAAGAGACGGTGCATAAGTAAAGTGATGTGAACCCCACATAGCTGAAACAGAGAGGCATGCAAAATATGAATGGAAGAAAAGTAATGATGAAAATCCACAATGTACTACAAAATGTTAACAATAGGAGAAACTATAGGCAGTGAGCAAGAAATACATTGTGACTCTATACTCTATGCAATTTTTCTGCAAATCAAAAACTTCTCTGAAAAAGGGAGTCAACTGAAACAAGAAAAACAGTCCAGGGAGTAACTCAAAGAAAAATGTGCCTGTTTTGGCAAAATGATATCACAGATTCAATCTCTGGCATTGTCCACATGTGATACATAGGTATAGTCCAGTGACTCTGCTTTCTCAAGCCTCCATAATATACACCTAAACTCAAGTGTCTCTCATTGAAAGGTGTGACTACATTAAGATAAGTGCCAGTAGCACAATTAAAGAATGCGGTCTTGGCAAGCACCGTGTCTGTATGTGTTAGGTACTGCAACTAGGTATATCAGCCCCTCAGTGAGCAGCAAAATCAAATGTACAAACACTAGAATCAAGTACATGGGGTCCCATGTCACTGCAACGAAGGATAGGAAGAGAAAGGAAAAAGAGAGTACCGTATTTTCCGGCATATAAAATGACTGGGCATATGAGACAACTCCCTACTTTTCCTGTTAAAAACTAGGGTTTGGGTTATATTTGCCATATAAGACTACCTCTCTTTTAAAGCACACCAAATGGAAATTAAAAAATGTAAGAGAAAAAGAATAGAACCCTCAAAGGTTAGCATTATATGTTTAATAAACTAGACTTTGGAGTGCCAACAATCATATTACATGTGTCATTTGTAATGAGTGACTATGAATTTTTAATTGTGATCTACATTGAGAGCAGGGAGAGGGGGGCTCCTCCAAGAGCAGCTGGCTGGGTTACAGTGATTATAGGAGAGCTAGAGGGAGACAGAGCACCTCCTTTGTGTCCCATAAAAGCTGAACAGAGGACTGAACACTGGAAAGCCACATACCCAGCGGTTGGGTAAGACACGGCACTCGGTAACACAGCTCCTCTGTTGCACTGAAAGATGAATCAGGACAAGCAAAGGACTGAATGATGATGCCTGGCAGCTGGATGGGATACAGTGGTAAGAGAGGGGCGGTTCACTCGTCCATGAAGCTGGAGTAAGTTTCAGCATGTCCTATACCGGCGTATAAGACAACCCCCAACTTTTTTTTGTTTGTTTGTTTTTTGTTTTGTTTTTGGGCCACACCCGGACGCTCAGGGGTTACTCCTGGCTATTCGCTCAGAAGTCGCTCCTGGCAGGCACGGGGGACCATATGGGGAACCAGGGGATCGAACCGTGGTCCATCCTAGGTTAGTGCAGGCAAGGCAGGCACCTTACCTGCAGCGCTACCGCCCGGCCCCCAACCCCCGATTTGTAAGAAATTTTTCATGGGGGCCCGGGAGATAGCATGCAGGTAAGGCGTTTGCCTTTCATGCAAAAGGTCATCGGTTCGAATCCCGGTGCCCCATATGGTCCCCCGTGCCTGCCAGAAGCAATTTCTGAGCATGGAGCCAGGAGTAACCCCTGAGCACTGCCGGTGTGACCCAAAAAAACCAAAAAAAAAAAAAAAAAAAAAAAGAAAGAAAAGAAATTTTTCATGGGTTAAAAAGTCATCTAATATGTCAGAAAATATGGTATGTCTTTAGTTAGGGCAAACATGAAATAATTTGATGTATGTCTGGCAAAAAAAAAGGTCTGTATGATAGCAAAAGCAATGAAACATTCGTCTATAGTTATGTCATTAGGTTATGAATGTTTTTTTTTCTTTTGCAGATTTATAATCCACTAAGGATGTTGTATTTTATCATAGAATTTATTACAGGTTCAGAGGCCAGAGCAGTAATGCAGGGTGTAAGGAATCTGCCTTGTGCATGCTAGCCTAAGATGGACCGTGGCTCGATCCCCCAGCATCCCATATGGTCCCCCAAGCTAGGAGCGATTTCTGAGCGCACAGTCAGGAGTAACTCCTGAGCGTCACCGGGTGTGGCCCAAAAAACAAAACAACAAAAAAGAATTTATTACAGGTTCAATGGCCAACAAATGTTTGCTTTTATTTTAGACCCTGAACAGGGCCAGTGAGGCTGCAGAAATGTCATCTGCTGAAAATGGCGAGTCTCTACTGAGACAAGCTTTGCACTTCTCATGCAGTCAATATAAGACTCCTTTCACTTTGGTTTCATTACATAAGCCAATTATAAGTGGAGGTATCTGAAGCATATTTTGCACATGGTATGATCTCATTTGGTAGCCAAACAGGTTTTTCTTTGGCCACAAAATAATATACATTAAAGGCTCCTCACTACCACTTCAGTATTTTAAATGCTGGGCCAACCAGCATTGTTAAGGGGCTACTACTGTCCTGGTGCCAAAAGTAGATCTTGGCAGTGCTTAAGGAACCATGAGGTGGGCCTTTTACATGCAGTGGATATCTTCTGAGCCCCAAAGATCCCATAAAGGATGCTTTTCTTATAATATTTTTATAGAAGTTTTGCAGAAAAGACAATGAAATTCAGAAGTACTCTCTCATGTGTCTGCTAGACCATGAGAATGAAAAGCTACAAAGAATGGGAGCATAAGCTCCAAGTCTGATATTGTGTTATTTAAAGTACTAACAGAGGGAAGTTAAATTGTTCCTTGGGGAGAATAGCGAAGTCAGGGACAAGCCTGATCTTGTAGCTAAACTCTTGCATTTGAATTCAAGTTCTGCCACTATGAAGGAGCTTGTACAAATTATTTAGCCTTCTACGACTTTAATTTTCTTAGCCATATAATGGGGAGGTATTAACAGTAAGTAACTCTTCATCAGTTATATAATTTTTAAATATTTTCTTCCATTCAATTCATTCAATACCATTTATTCCATTTCACTTGGTGATGGCTTCTTTTGGAGACAATGGCATTCACCTGGAACTTATAAAGTCAGTACTGTCTTAAAAATTATTTAAAAATAGCAAGAGGGTTTGGAGAGAAAGTATGGGGATTAAAGTGCTTGCCTTGCATGCTGAGGGCTCTAGTTCAATCCATGGCACCGCATATTTCCTCTTTCCATGTACCCTATTCCCCACCTATCCACTGGAGAGGTTAGGATAAAACCTGGCACTATTTCCCTCAGATCATAACACCAGTCAAAGGGCCAAGAGCCAAGATTCCCTGAAAGGACCCTGATGCCTCCTAAGCACTGCATGACTGGGAGAGCCTCCCTGATTACTGCCCCCCAAATGGGAAATAACTAATTCATAAGATTGTTTTGAGGATTCAATACATTACTAAGAGGCTCAGGATATAAATACACAGAAAGCACTATATAATTTAGTATGGTAACAGAATGCAAAATAATAATAGTCTTAAAATTTTTGATGCCTTTAGTTTGAAGAGGAAGCAGGATGGTTCCTTCTCTAATCTCTCATTATCACCTTTATTTTCTGAATTAAGGTTTAATACTTATGAAAGTAATGACATTTATGAATGAGTGTTAGCAAAGACTGAGTTAAATGTTTTTTTTTTGGGTGGGGGTGTCACACCTGGCAGCGCTCAGGGATTACTCCTGGCAGGCTGTGGGATGCCGGGATTTGAACCACCAACCATCTGCACAGACGCCTTACCTCCATGCTATCTCTCGAGCCCCTTAGCTAAATGTTTTAAAGAAGGCATACTCAGCCTTCTTTTTCAGCAGAAAATACATAGGTAGGACATTTAGATAGAATGTATTTAAGATATTATCTCTGGAGACCAGAGTGATAGTACAGTGGGTAGGGTTTTAGCCTTTTATGTAGCTGACCCAGTCTCATCCCCAGCACTCCATATGGTCCCCTAAGCCTACCAGGAGTGATTCCAGAGCTCAAAGCCAGGAGTAACCCTGAAAATTGCTGGTTGTAGCCCCAAAACTAAATTTTAAGGAGAAGAATGAAGAATTCCCCTGCCATCTTCGTTTAAATCTGATTACATACTACATATATTGAGAATAAAAGAATGTTTTAGTATAATGCATTGTTTGCATATTAAAATAATATCACTAGCTTGAGATATTGCTTATGTTGTATAGCACTTTCCTAGTATGTTTGAAACCGTGAGTTCAATTCCTGATGATTTCAACACAGTCAAGTCTAGTACTACTGGGAGTGGATCCTGTGAAAATTTACATATTTTGGGATCGGAGCCATAGCACAGATATAGGGCATTTGGCTTGCACACAGTAACCTGGGACAGACTGGGGTTCAATTTCTTGCATCTGCTATGGTCCCCTGAGCCTACCAGGAGCAGTTTCTGAGCACAGAACCAATAATAATCCCTGAGTGCCACCAGGTGTGGCCCAAAAACCAAAAAGAAACCCCCCCCAAAACACAAAGTTTATATATTTGGCCTGGAAGATTAATCAGAAATTAGAGATAAAAGTCTTGCATGCACAATAACCCACGTTCAATTTCTGGATACTGCAAGACTCCTGAGCACTGCTAGGTATAGCCCTGGTGAGTCCAGGTACTGCCTGAAAGGCAGGTAGGCCTGAACAGCATCATGTTTCTGGATCCTGGTACTAAATTATCTAGTTCGTCTGATCTCATATTACAAAGCATAGCCGTTGAGACACCGTTCTAGTAAGCCTCCTCCCCATTTACTTTTTCATTTTATTCTTTTCTTAGGTCTGAAATAGCCACAATTATATATATACAAAGTAATTTTATCAATACTTATCAAAAATATTTCAGAATACTTGTTCATATCTATATATATTCAGATGAGTATATTTGCAATTAATACATGTAATAATCATCACTGCCATTTGTCACTTAAAATTATTTTTGATGAAAAAGTTTTAAAGTATAAGTAGTGGATTAAAGCATTTAAGTAATTTTAAACTTAAGTTTTAAGTTATTCTGAAATGTTGCCAAACTACTTTCCAAGAAGGCTACGGCTGGTGAATATAAAATCCCAATAGTCTACTATGAGACTACTGTATTTTATTTGTACAGACATTGACCACTTTCATGAGTGGTGAAAAAAATTGGGTCTCTTTAATAATGTGCATGGATCGAATTACTTTCAATTCTTGGCATCTTCCATGATTTTTATTTCCTTTCCTAAATTAAGTATTCTTGTCTCTGACACCTAGACTATGGTGTGAACCTAAGAAGAGAGGGACTCTTTCCTTTCCCTAATTTGTTAAATATTTTATCAGATACTTATTTAAATTTGGAATGCGTTTACTGTTTGTAAGCATTTCAATGGTTTTCTCTAAACATCTATTGCTTGTAAATTTAGAATGTCTTTTCATGTTTTAAATAGATATCACATATTTGTCAATACTTATTACTAGGCTATTAATGACACTACCTTATAAAAATGTTTCTGAATATGGCTCATAGCATGGTATCAATCTTTACTTTATTGTCAAATAGTGATCAAGTGTTCAATCATTTACCTTATTGATTTATGGTCTTCTGTTCTCTCATATGTTACTCTTAATATAAGTTTCATTCTTGTTCTTTAATCTGACTACTCTTGAGTTAATAAGACTAATACTAATCATTCTATTTCTAAAATGATTTCATTAATAAATACAATGTTAAAGGCTGGAGTTATAACACAGCAGTAGTTACATGTCACTGACCCAAGTTCAATCCCTGGCATCCCATATGGTTCCTTAAGTCTGCCAGGATTAATTTCCGAGTGCATATCTAGGAGTAATGCCTAAGCACCGCTAGGTATTGTCCAAAGACAAAACAAAGTAATGAAAAAGTAGAATAGTAGAATAAATTCTAATATTACTTTTATTTAGTATAATTTATAAAGCTTTTTAGAATCCCTTTTTAGTTTGTATGTTTCCTTTCATAGTAAGATAATATCTTTTTATTAAATTTCTAAATTTCCAGCCATTTTATTTTAGCTGTTGCTTCAGAATTTTATTTTTATATGTGTGTATTGGGTAGCATGTGGCTGAGCCACACCTAGTAATGCCTAAGACATACTTATGACTCTGTTTAGAGGTCACTCCTGATGGTGCTCAGGAACCAGACATGGGACCATGTGTAGGGGATAGAAGCCAGGTCAGCCAGAAGCAAGGCAAGAGTCCTAATCACTGTACTACTTCTTTGGTCCATTTTAAACTTCTTAACAATCTCCAAACTGATCTCTCCACCAGCAACTAGAAAATCTTGAATGACTAGTCTGACTTAAGCAAATGAAGTGAAAGGAACTAGAAACATCACAATAAACATAAACAAATATTCTGACAACTTGCGTCAATTTATTCAGTGGCTGTAATTTTTCAGAGAAAGGGCTCTTTTTGAGGCTAGCGATTTCTGGCTTCAACTATTACTTTCCTTAATGTGTATAATTGCATATTAGATTATTTTTGACATAAGCTGGGATATAGCTCTGTGGCAGAACATTTACTTTACAAAAATGAGACCTAGGCTTGGTCCTTGGCACAATATGATCTCTAAGCACTGCTGAAAATGACTGCATGAGCACTACTGGATATGTCCCACAAACCAAAATAAACCTAATATTTGTAAAATACTCTTACCCAGAAAAAGACAGCACTTGCACAGAGAGTTATCCGTATGCATTTCCCCCAGGTAGTAAAGGGAACACGTTCTTCTTCCTAAGTAAAACAAATAAACTTTCATTAAAAAGATTAAAATCAGTAAAGTATTTTTTCGTTGAACCTGCCACTAAATTCTATGTTTATTTTATTTTTTACAATTAGTTTTTAAAATTGCTTCCTTTATTAATTCAAGACTACATTAAAAACAGATTTGCAGTATTTGTTTCGATATATTTTTAATATACAAGCATGAATAATGAACTGTTTATTTGTATAACCCAGCCTCAGGTGCTGCATGTCTAAAAATGCCAGGCTGTCAAGCTACATTTCTGAACTTGTTTTTAGCACAGATACTGTACAAGAAATGTCTAAAATGCCTAAAAATATTATGTATCCAGGATGTTTCCTAAAATTCATTTATATTAATTTATAAGAACAAAAAGTCTTAGTTTCCATTTATAGCTTGTGAGAACATCTAAATTTTTAAGGGGAAAATTAATATTGCCCAATATTTACCTGGAATAAAGGAACAGCTATTACTTTGAGCCAGGTTCTGGTCTAAGTAAACTCGATTAATCCTTACTACAATCATTTGCAGGATATAAAACAACTCTATTATTCCCACTTATAGCTGAGGATACAATGGCATAGAAAAATTAAATAATCTATCCAATATCAAATCTGTGTTTAGATTTGAACTCAGCCATCTAACTCTTTAACCAAAGAAGCATGTATTAGCCAAAAAATAAAGAAAAATGAGGCAAAAGATAAGGGAAAACAACCTTAATCTTTAATTTTTAAGTATGAGATGTCTAAGGAAATTGGCATCTTAGTTGGCAATTTACTTTATAATTTTTCGTTGTTATTTTGGACCACACCTGGCAGTGCTCAGGGCTTACTTCTCCTGGCTGTGTATTCAAGAATCACTTGTTGGATCATGAGTGGTGCCAGGGTTTGAACCTAGTTAACTATGCAAGGCAAGCATCTTACCATTGTACTACAGTTCAGGTTCTTATTAGTTGGGAATTTAAAACCTGGATTAGCAGGATCAAATTACCAAATTATCTTTCCTTTTCTATTTTTCTTTTGCATCTAATATTATAAGCATTTTCCCTTCTATTATAAGCTATTTTGATACTCAAAACATATCATGAGCATCTAATTTTTGTTCTATGTTTCAACTTCATCAACACATGTTTTGACCCCATTTCCATAATTAGCAGTGGTAACTAGTAATAATTTCCATAATTAGCAGTGGTAACTAGTCATAATAGGAATTAACTGTAACTTGCTATATTACAAGAGAAAAAGGTCACCTTCTATTGATAACTGACCTCTTTTTTTTCCATTTATAAAATGAGGAGGTTGAACTACTTTCTCAGTCCCTTTTAATGTTGACATTCTGTCAGCCTTCAATTTGATTTATAAAATGTATACTTGATGACATTTTTAGATGCTCAAATTTCATACAATTTCAGACAGTAATAGCATTTTACTTTCAAGAGATGGTCATACTCAGAGCTGACTATCCTTATGCTGATGACTTTATCAACACAATTTCCTGTGTTGATAAAAAGCAGCCATAATGCAAATGAATCAAAATTTATGTGTACTATCTTCAGAATATTTATATATATATATTCTATATATATATATATATATATATATATATATAGCTTCATTCTCTGTTTTTGTAATGGCAATAAGTAGTAGTGAATTTTCCTGTCCATTATATAAAATGCCTACTAGAGTGCCTGAACTCTAGGTGAAACTACAGATATTTCCCTTTTTTATTCTAACCTCCTTTCTTCAGCTGTAAGTTGAATCTCCCTCATTGAGCAAATTCCAACCAGAAGGGGGAGCAGCGACTCAGGTTTACTGCTAGTCAAAAGAGCAGTAGGGTTGGAAGAAAGGGAGCTGAAATAAAAAAGTGCCTATGAAAAAGTGAGAATCAACTATAAAAAGCAACGTATCTTTCCTTGTACACAGAGTCTAATTTTAATCCATTTCTTTTTACTGGTGTCATCCATAAAAAGGACATAAGTGCATCTTAAAAAGTATATTTATGCCAGAGTTTATTCCTTATTCATTTTATTTTTATGAATGGCACCATTTTGGTTGCCTATAGCCTCCTTTACCTTTGTTGCAAAGAGAAGTCACTGGAGAAACAAAACACACACTTACAAACACAGCAAAACCATTTTCCCAGAACACACCCAGACAAATGCATCTAATTATCATTCTTTTTACCTGAGTGATCTCATTTATTACCACGTGAGTACACTGAGCCTCATATTCTGGCCGGGGTTGTTCTTCTTGCTGTAACTCAACAGTATCCCATTCATACTCAAGTTCTGCCTGGCGCCGTTTCCAAAACTCCAAAAACAGGGTAACTAACACAGAAAGAGACAGACAGGATCATGTATACCTTCAAGGATGATGTATGTTTTAGAAATATATATTAAACAATGTTGTAAAATCCCTTATATTTTTGCATATACTCTCAGTCTAATTTAAAGGATGTACTAATGATATTAAAAGGGGAAATGAGTTCATAGATTTTATTGAAGAAGTTAACTTATTCAAATTGTAACAATAACCTAAAGTCTATCAGAAAGGTAATAAGATCACAAGCAGGTGAATATGTGTTATGCTAAGCTATCTGCTTCTATCACTTATTGCCAAGAACTGAAAGATCTATAAATGAATGTTATAATTCAAAAGCAATTTTGGTCCATTTTAGTCCTTTTTCCTATGTTCTTTATTTTCCCTACATACCTTCTTCCCTAGATCCCTGTAGCTTTTAACTACATCTTTTTCTTCCTTTCTAAGGCTCGATGACTAGAGATGATTTAGCAGTCCCCAAATGTCTATTTACTATCAAGTAAGCCACCCCAGATTAAAATAGTAATATACTTAAATGCAGAAATAATATTTTTAATCTTGTGTGAATAATTTTAGATATACTTATTACTTTTCAAGACTCCAAAAAGGAAATAAAAACATTAGATGTTAGAGTACAGCTCAGAGTAAATTCTATAGGATATTTTTCTAATTGGACTGCAACTAATTCTTTCCTGTAAACAAATTCTGGAATTGTTGTATATATATGTATTTATATGTATATATATGTGTGTGTATGGGTATGGTGAGGTAACAGTGAATTACATTACTAGACACCCCTTGTTTTTTTCTTACTCTCTACTATGTATAGAATTTAAAAATAAAAAGTCAATTTTATTTCAAGGAGTTCTTGGGTGAGTGAAATTTATTCTTAAGATTCTTATTATTAAAATTTATAGCTGATGATCAAAGAATTATGACAATAGTGAGCATAAATTTTTCTGGGCTCACAGAATAAAACATGTAAATCAAGATGAAAGGTTTTTCTAGTGTGGGGAGGGAATCTCTGTGGTTTCAAATGACATTGAGCAGGTGGAGGTAAAACCTTCAGGCCATTTTTCCCAGAGAGAAGGGGGAGTAATGGAGAAGGCCAAAAGAGGTCAGGTATATTCTGGGAAAGGCAGAGTCTGGCAGCGAGCAGCAGGTGTGATGAAAAATAAAAAGGGGCAGTCAGGTGAAGAGATCACAGGGACCACCATAAAAGGTTCATTCACCATGCAAAGAATTTTACTTTGACTTTGAGAAAACAATTGCTCTTCCCAGGAGAGGTTAGAGGCAGGGTAATCCACTGACAAGCATAAAATAAGGCCTCTTCAGCCAAGAGGAAATCAGGGATGCAGGCCTGGTTTCTAGTTTGGGCAAGGCCCCCAATAGCAAATTGTACTAGATATTTTCTAGAGCCATTTCCTAAAATAAGAATAGCAAGAGAAGCAAATCTGAGAGATAATCTGATTCAGTTTTTATCTGGAGTATCTGGGCAGGTGAAGCCTAAAAATCAGAGAAAGATTGGGACAGAACTGAGAATTTTTATTGCTTTAACTGTTAACTAGGACTATAAGCTCAGTGAATGAAGTGTAGTCCTCACCTTGGCTACCAGTGAAAAGTACCCAAGAACTTTTGAACACTGAGCTTAGGTACAAGCTCTTGAGATTTTGGATTAATGGTTTGAATGAAACCTAGTCATTATTTAATATTCTTATAGTCGCTAGAAACAATCGGGGTGAAATATCACTAGTGTAAGAACATGGTCTGCAGTTGTCAGACCCTGCAGTAGATGGCAGCCTGATATAAGAGGGAAATCTTGGTTGAGCCTACAAAGAACATAAATTTTAAGAAAAAATTATTTATTGAGTAAATATTGATAATTCTTTAAAAATTCATTTTATTATAATTACTTTAAGCATTGTGGAGACAAAGTTATTCATGACTGAATTTCAATTATAGACTATACACCACCCTTCACCAATGTCCCTAGCTTCCCTTCCACTATTCTACTCCCACCTGCCTGGAGTAATGAGTTTTACTTTTCTCTCATTTTCTTTCCTCTTTTTTTTTTTTTAATTTTCTTTTTTTCTTTTGACACGGTGGTTTGCACTACTATTAATGAAGAGGTACTATGACTATCACTCTATCCCCTTCCAGTACACAGTTCTTTTCCAGAGTGATCAATTCCAACTATCATTGTCATAGTGGACCTTTCTCTAACCTAACTGCATTGTGGCAAGCTTCTTGCCAATGAATGATACTCCTGGTTCTTCTCTCTATTGTCTCTGACCATACTGTATTTTATTTAATTTATTTATTTTTTGTTTGGGGGCCACACCTAGTGATGCTCAGGGGTTACTATTGGCTATGTGCTCAGAAATCGCTCCTGGCTTGGGGGACCATATGGGATGCTGGTGGATGGAACTGTGGTCTGTCCTAGGTCAGTTGTATGAAAGGCAAATGCCCTACTGATGCACAACCACTCCAACCCCCATACTGTATTTTATTAACCTTATATTCCACAAGTCAGTGATCATTTCACTTAGCATAACACTCTCCATATCCATTCACATATAAGCAAATTTTATGACTTCATTTTTCCTAACAGCTGAGTAGTAATCCATTGTGTAGATATGCCAGTGCTTTTTTAGTCACTCATTTGTTCTCCATAAATAGGGTTGTTTCCAAATTCTGGCTCTTGTAAATAGTGCTGTGATGAACATATCAATACTTTTCTGCATAGTGTTTTTGGTTACTATGTCATATCCTTAGGAGTGGTATTTCTAGGACATATGTAAACTCAATTTAGAATTTTTTTTTTATAATATTCATGTTGTTTTCCAAAAAGGCTGCACAAGTCTGCATTTTTACCAGCAGTGTATGAGAGTTCCTTTCTTCCTACATTCGCACCAGCACTGGTTGCTTTTATTCTTTGTAATGTGTGCCAGTGGTGTGAGATGCTATCTCATTGTTGTTTTGTGAAATCATGGTTTTAATTAGCATTAGATTTGTAACTGCTGGTTAGTATTTCAACTTTCTAGGCCCCATTTCCTCCCTCAGGAAAATGAGAAAAAAGAACTTCCTTGTAAAGCTGTTGTCATCTATATGACATTATATCTGTAAAACCCTCATGATATCTGAGGTAGCTGCTCTTAATCCCATATTAGATGTAAGGAAACAGAGGCACAGAAAGGGTAAAATACTTGTTCAGAATTCTAGTATAGCAATCAGTAATCTGCCTCTGGCATTTTTTTTGAAACTAGAGTCCAAGTCTTCACTATCTGGGCAGCCAAGCATGCTATTCCTGGACTCAGAGGATCAGTGGATATAACTGGATTTATTCACTGACATTCTCAGATCACCCAAATGTTCCAAACCCTTCGAGCTAACATGTGAGATAAATGTAGCTGACTTATCTGTCAGATCACTGATAGTAGCAGTTCATGGGAAGTTCCTTCCTCTTTGGTGTTCCTATACAGCTCCTTCCCAAATTCACTGTCTATAGAGGAGACAATTTGTACTCTCTTCCCAGAATCTTCAAAAAAGACCCCTTTGGACATATGGGTTCCTATACTGCATTAGTACAGTTCCTATACTGCATTAGTACAGTTATTCCCACTATTTCACCTAGTTAAGACTATTGACTAGTTAAGGCAATTGACTAGACATTCATATTCTTGTCCTTGCCTGTGGAAGAAATACATTGAGTATCAATAGAATGAAAATCTGGAAGGCATGAGGTAAAGCTTTGTAGTCCAGGTTGCAAATGATTTGTGCCACCTCACCTGACCCATGCTGGTTTCTAGAGGCATATACTCCCATATAAAAGCCTATTGGGAGATTTGCATTTGATTTCTTTGGATTTCTGGTCAACACTTCTTGAGCAATACTCCCAAATAACCCCCTGTTCAAACTACTTTTGAGCCTGTCTAAGAATTCTCTGGAAGTACTATAGATATCCTCTATCACTAGAATTTTTTCAACTCTTGCCTTTCTCTCCATAATTTAGAAGTTATTCCCGTGAAGGTGCACACTCATTACCCATACTTCCCTCAACTTCTATACTCCAAAACAATCACACATGATCCTGACCTACTTATGCATCCATGTTTATTATTTAACCATGCCCTCTCTGGAATGTCACCTTCATGGTGGTGGAGGAGATTTTACTTTGTTTTCTATTTAAATACTAGCACAGAGCAGGCACTGAATAAATACTAGTGGAATCTGAACTGTGGGGAATCACTCCAGAAACTGGAAGATTATAATCCCGAGGATTGAATTATCTATTCAGGGTCTTTTGATCTCAATTAATCTCTATGCAGAATTGTCCTATTTCATATCACTGTTACATCAGTCTACTGGCATGAATAAACTGAAATGTAGAGTACACAATTGAGAGTCTGATAGTTTATTGGTGAGGTGAGGACAGCGGTAGCCTTTGATTGCTGAGTGGAACTCAAGGTAGATAAAATGAGTCACCAGGGGGCCCGGGAGATAGCATGGAGGTAAGGCGTTTGCCTTTCATGCAAAAGGTCA